>JAQIXG010005917.1:0-10903 GCA_034700105.1 Oconnorella tubifera
TAGGTAGGTAGGTAGGTAGGTAGGTAGGTAGGTAGGTAGATAGGTATTAGGTAACACTAACCTGTAATGCTTAAAGAAGCATAGTCTCTTGTTGAACCAATTTCATTAGAAACAATACAGACATATCTACCAACGTCTTTCTGCTGGACATTATAAATCCTGCAGTAAATTAAAACATTTTAAAATAAATATTCATTTCTATATAATCTGTCTAATTTAGCTATTCCATGAATTATTCCGCTTGTGACTTAACGTCACATCAGCACAAAAGAGTAAGAAAATAACATCTATGTTCAATAATCACAAGAAAAAATGAAAAAATGAAAGACGAAGTAACTATTGTAGAGAAATATTTCTCAATTTTTACTCGGGTTAAAAATACCTATGTGATGACAAAAATTAATTCTAAAAATATGGGGGGGGGTAGTTTTCAAAATTTATAAAATAGAAATTAAATTTCTTTGAATTCTATTTCCAAAATAGAATTCTCTCAAATAAATATAGAACAAAAAAATTTGTAAAAATTCTACTCACGTAAGTTTTCCATCTTGAATGACATGTCTGTCAGGCATACTGCCCGCCTCCTTCTGCCATTGGACGTGAGGCGTAGGCGTGCCCGTGACATCACAAATGAACTCCGCTGATTGGCCGGCGGATTTAGTCAGTATTCTTGGAGTAATAATAGCGCTAGGGGGCGCTATAAGCAAATTAAAAATTGTTAAAAAATTAAAAGATTTTAATATTAAAAAGAAAATTAAAATTAAAGAATAAAAATTGACCTCCCCTTTCAAAAGCCGCCTGTCCATTAAAACAATAAAAATATTCACCCTCTACTTTTTAGATCCCCTGTAGTAAAAGTTTTAAAGCTTATAATTAGAAGATAGTAACTTTGAAATTTTTAAAAATTAAAATTTTAAATGTTGTTGATATAAAACTGCTAATTTAATATACCCATAAGAAAGTTGAATTATATCCATAAAAAAAAAGACAAAAATTCTAAATTTCCTTAGAATTTGTAAATACTCGGGTTTTCCTAAAGTTAGCGAAAAATCCACCTAATACGATAAGCTCGGAATTCCCCTGGGCCCGTCCTGCGCTATTAATAGCCATGCACGTATAACTTCCAGCATCTCTTGCACTGACTGATGCAATCTCTAGCAGGCCTGCATGCTGACTGGATGACCTTGACAGTTGGCCGTTGACCTTGCTCCAGTCCAAGGTCAAGGGGTCAGTGCCATCGGCGGTGCACTGGACTCGGAAGACGTCCCCTGGGCGAAGGGTTTGAGTCCTAGGGTGGACCGTGAGGAAGGGAGGGGCTAAAAATTGCAAAAAAATCAATATTTTGAATAATATATATTTTATTTGATCTGAAAAGCTCTTTTGTTAGTTTGTCTATCTGTCTGTCTGGTTGCTTGACCATCTGTCTGTCTGTTTGCTTCTCTATCTGTCTGTCTTAATATATAATAAATAATATTCTTAAATATATTTTTATAAATAATAAATAATATCTTACACGAAACAGTGAGCAGTGCTGTTGTTAGCCCGACCCCTGCACTATTACTTGCACTACACCTGTATATCCCAGCATCATTATCATCCAGTCTGTCTAGACGCAGCACTCCTCCATCTATTCTACTATACTGGGGCATCGCCCCCCCCACCATACGTGACCACTCTATGACGGGGGGAGGGTAGCCTGGGAAAAAAAAGAATTGCGTCAGTGTTTTTTATTCAGAAAGTACGATATTTGAGAAAGATTTGTGAGTAGCAGTAATTACTTAAGTAATATCTTGCCTTTCTAATCAAATTACCTGGGCAGACAATTTCACTAAATATAGAAAATGACAAAAATTCTAAATTTCCGTTTATATAAAAATTTAAATAAAAAAATTTAAATTACCGATAGCCTCGCAGCGAAATTCTGCCGACTCCCCCCTAGTGACTTGTATTTGACTCGGTATTATATTCACGGCTATATGTTGAAGAGGACCCTCTGTGCCCGACCAATCAGAGTCAGTGTCATGTGATCTAGTCGTCCAATCAGCTTCATCTACGCCGTGCTTATTAACTGAGAAAAATAATAAGAGGGTAAATTGTTGAAATTTATGAAATCGCGGCATAATTTCATTAATTTAAGTCAACGAATCAAATCAATTGTTTTATTTATTTTATGTTTTTTTCAATTTATCAATAGTTTACGAATATTTTTCATAGATATTTAGTTTCTAACATTTAATTAAATCAAAGAGATCAATATACAGTGATAAAAGAATCACAAATAAAAACCTTTGACATCCAATCTCTCTTCCACAATCCTAACCCTATTATCCGCAACACAAAGATACATCCCTGCATCCCTCTCAGTCACCCCCCGCACATCCAAAACAGAAACCCCGTACCCAGTCCGACCCACATCCCCGGATGGAAACTTCCAGTAAACTTCTCCATCTCCCATATTCTCCACCCGACATTCCGCGTGCAATCTTGATCCTTCCGTTAAAATCACCGAGCCCCTTGGATTGATGATTATCCTCGGATCATTTTGGATTGAGATTTCGAGGTGGGATGAGACTTGTTCGTAACCGACCGGGTTTTCCGCGATGCAGATGTACTGACCGCGGTCAGAATGGGTCAGATGGGTCAAGTGAAGAAAGTTATCTCGGACCTGAAAGGTCAGTAACATGGATGATGTTCTTAAAGTAAGTAAGTAAGTAAGTAAATTTAACTAAGTAACTATGTAATTAATTAACTAAGTTATTAAGGTAGTAATGAATTCTGTAATTAATTAATTAATTAACCACCTGTTAGTAATTTAGTTGGTAACTAACCAATTAATTAACTAACTAACTATTTAAGTTAGTACTTTCGTTTGTAATAATTAAATTAATTAACTAACTAGCCATGTTAGTAACCTTGTTGTTAACTAACTAACAAATTAATTAATTACCTAACTAAGTCACTAACTATCTAACTAATGTATGCGAGTTAGTAAGTTAGTTCATTACAAAACTAATTTTTGTATCCATCCAATCATTTGCTGACTGAATGACAGTATATTGAAAAAGCCTGCATAAAACAAGCTATTTCATGGTATATAAATTGTTTGTTATATAAACAAATAATAAACAAATAATAAACAAATAATAAACAAATAATAAACAAATAATAAACAACGCAATAACAAAAAACGTAAAATAAACAAAATTTAGAAAACTGAAAACCTGAATATTCTGCCCCAGGGGCTCCCCAGACCCCCTAGTCCATCTCACAGTGGGCGTAGGTGACCCCGTGACGTCACAGCGTATGACCCCCGAGCCGCCTAGTTCTAGCGTCTGGTGGGCGGGGTCAACGAAAGCCGTGGGCGGAGTCACTGCACAGCATAAATTAAATTAAACTAAATTATTTAAATTTCGTTGTATTTATTTAACGATATTTTTAATTAAAAGTTAAATAATTTAAAATAATGACAGGGGTTTATGAAATTAAAAATGCCCACGTGATGCTTATTAAGAAGGGAGGAGGGGGGGGGGTAATTAAATTCCAAGAAAAGTTTTTGTAAACAGTAAAATATATAAAAAAATTACAAAATTAACGTTAAAGTTCAAAGTTACTATGGATAACAATCAAAGTATGGGGTCACTAACTCTGAGGGGGGTGATGTCCGGACGTCTGTGTGTCCTCTATATGCAATGTCATATGAGCCACGCGTTGTTCTCCACTCACTAGATATATGGTACAGACATACCGACCCTCGTACTCTTTCCTACACCGGGGAATGACCAGCTCACCGGCATTCTGGTAGGTACCTGAATGACACAGTGGATTATAATTATTAAAGGAAAGTGATACAAAATAACTTTATCTATCTATCTATCTGTCTATCTGTCTGTCTGTCTGGTTGTCTGACTGTCTATTTATCCATGTATCGATGTATTTGTCTGTCTGTATATCTATGTTTGTCTATCTGTCTCTCTGGCTGTCTGTCTATCTATCTATCTATCCGTATATCTATGTTTGTCTATCAGTCTCTCTACCTCTCTGTCTGTCTATCTGTCTGACTATCTGTCTGTCTACCTGGATATCTATCCTGCTATCTATCTTTCTATCTATCTGCTTATTTGTCTGACTGTCTATCTAACACAGTATCATACAATAACGTATCTAAATCATACCACAGAGACGATATACCAAAAGTACTTTCATATATATCAACAAGTGATACCTTAGTTTACAGTTATAAACCAATCCTCAACAAAAACTGCAACTAACCAGGCGGCAGCTCGCCCCCCTGCCGCGTCCAGTCTATGTTTTGTACTGGCAAGTTGCCAGATGACGAACAGCCTACTTTGGCGTCCTCCCCAGGCCTAACTCTGACGTCAGGATGACTGACAGTAGCTTCAAACTCACCATGGTCAGAGTCTAAAAATGACATTTGTTTCTATCAGGCGCATTATTCACTTTAATAAAATGTTATAATGTTTGTATATATGATATATTGTATAATATAATTACATATTTCATGCATATTGTGCATATTATACCAAAATTAAATTAAAAATTAAAAGTGAATTCCGTAAAATGCATAAATTATGAATAAGATACTATTCGTGCATGAACCGTCAAATGGCCCCGACAATTAATTTTTCTGGTTAAAGTTGGGGCAAGGATTAGGGTTAGGGTTAGAATTAAAATTAGGATTAGTGGTAGGGTTAAGTTTATCATTAATTAGAGTTAAGGTTAGTAAATGAATTAGACATTTTATCTGGGAACCCTATTCTTGTAATAGTACAGATACCTTCTACGCTTAGTACAGCCTCATCAGTGGCCACACTGTAGTAGTCCGACCCTGTGCATCTGTAGACCCCTTCGTCTGACCTGTCTATGTCCCTAATGGTCAGCCGACCTTGACCATCATCTACGACCTTACCTGATACTTTCTGACCATCTTTTCGACCCCAAGCAACTGTATAGACATTCTGAATGGACATAGACATTAGTTTAATTATTTTTAAATGTCAAAATTTATTCTAAACAAAGATCATAAAATATCACCAAAGTGTATAAACAAGTTAACCCTAATCCTAACCCTAAGTAAAAGATTAATTGTAAGTAAATAAAGCAAGTATACGTACTGGACTTACTCCGGTGCATTGGAAGTGCACTGTGGTGCCTGCGCGCGCAGTTAAGTACTTGGGCTCTTGCACTATGACTGATAACTGATGATCATCACCTTTATTCATTAACGAATTAACTCTAATTAGTTAATTAAGCCAATTAACTTTATACAACTTTACAAATCTTGAATTAATTTATTTAACATAGTAATTTTTTTATGTTTTCAATAATAAACAATAAAGCTAACAATGATAAACAATTATGGCAGCATGCTATTAGTGTTTAATTTCAAAGACAATTTCAAAATAGTCAAAACTGAGTCAAATTTCAGTTTTGAGTCATTGAGTAATTGAGTTAAAAAAGTTAAAATTGAGTCAAAATTGAGTCAAAAAAATCAATATTTGGTCTAAAAAATCAAAATTGAGTCAAAATTTATACAAAATTAAGCAAAAAAAGAGTCTAAATTGAGTCAATCCTACCAAAAATGGTTAAATCGGCTTCCACTTGGGTTCTACCGTATAAATTAACTGCCATGCAAATATATCTCCCCGCGTCAGAGTGCGACAGTTTTTTTATTCTCAGTGAATTATCCCTCCCCACAATGGCCCTCTCTGGCAGGGGCTGCCCATCAGCCCTTATCCAGTGAACCGTGACAGACGTCTCGCTTCGTACGTCACACTCAAACGTCACATCAGCACCTTCTGAGAGAGTAAGGACAGGGGGGGTGATAGCCACCCGGGGCTTGTTATCATCTAAAAAAAAAAAAAATAATAACTAAAAATAAATACAAAATGTCACAAGTTATAATATTAAAAATGTCTAAAAACATTTACTAATTAAATTGACAGATTTGATCAGTAAATTTAAAGTTGCATTTACTAATTTTAATTTTTAATGAAATTTGATATTTATCTAGAAATATAAGACAGATAAATGAGATAGTCAGATAAAGATTAAAATATTGTTTCGCAGAAATAAATGAACGCATAATGTTATTTGATTATAACAAGTAATAAAACTAACCGGGACTCGAACCTACAACGCATTCTCCACCAGGCACCCTACCAGTTATAACTCTAGTATGACCAGGGGCACAAGACTAAAATACAGAAAAAAAAGTTCACAAATGTCATCTAGTGATTTAATAATTTGTAACCATATGAAATATAATAATTTCTAGTTTTTGTTTAAGCCATTTAGAATCAAAATTATTTACAGTTTTATACTTAATTATAGCAAGCCCGCACCCCCCCCCCCCTGTTAGAAACAGTAACAAAATAAAATTTAAAATTCGAGCAATTCCAGACCTCACAAAAATTAAAAACTCTAGTAATTCCAGACCTCGCAAGAAAGTCCGGCATATCCTGGTGGACAGCGGCATTCCTCCAAAGCCACCGCCAACTCCTGGCCATTCCATCGAGCCACCGCAGTATCCATCGTGACGTCACCCAGGGAGGCGGAGCCTGTAGCCGTGTGGTGGGTGGCTCGGATATAAATAGCGTCCAATGAGGAGAGAGCGCGTAGGAAGGTAGAGCGGGACGGGGTGGAGCCATCAGGCAGACGGAAAGATGACTGACAGGTAGAAAAATGAATAATGTAATTAAAATCTTAATTAGGTTAATTTTAACTTAATTAAATTTTAACACTCAATACAAATATCGTTAATTATAATTTTGTTTGTAGCAGGGACGTTATTTACACTTTTCAGGGAGAGGAGGGTCAAAATAAAGTTATGAATAAGTAAGAGCTTAGTTGCTAACTTCTATGATTGTGACGTCATATCTGGTTGGTTCCTGTGGGGGCGGAGCCTGTAAGGTAGCAAGGAGCCTCGTTCCATCGCTCTGGAACAAAGATAAAAACAATAATAATAGGCCTACAAGTCATGTAAAATGTCAAACAGTCAGTAAATATTTATTTAAAAATATCACTGTTTCTAAGCTTAAGGATAGAGTTAAGTTAGGGTTATAATTCTGCAGTCTTCTCTTAAAATACGGTTATTTATTCATAAATTAAGGGTATTAAATACAAAATATAACCGTATCAAAGACATCATAATAAAAACTGACAAGAAATGAAAAAAGAACTAACAACAAATTCTACGTCTGAGTCCGAGTACGGTCTCCCCCGATTAGGCACGGGGGAATACGTCAGCTGAAACTTAAGATGGCCGCCGTACGATGAAATCTAAAAACATATAAGAATCTTAACAATAATAACAAATCTTATCAACTTACAAGTACAGTACTTAAAAAAATAAATTTCTTAAAAAAACTTCTCTACACAAGGAGTAAGGAGCTTTGGAACTCAAATCCAGGTCCTACGGTTTTTTCAAGTCAGCCACTGTAACCACTGTGCTACTTAAAAAAGGTTATGTTTAAAGACTTGATTACATGAACGATGTCTCGGACGTAGCTGTCAATGTAAGCGTCTTACTAAAGGGTGCAGAGAGTTAGAGAAAATAGTGAGCTATCCGGGATTTGAACCTGGAACATATGGATTTTGAATCAAGCGTTCTAACCACTTCTCTAACAAGCATTATATTACTTTAATCAGCAATAAATCAATACACTTTTTATTTGCAAATCTTTTTTAATGCAATTTTTTGCATTAAAGGCACCCCTCCCTTGACGTACCCTGCTGCCCCTGAATAAAGAAGGCAGGCTCCAGTACAGACTGACCCCCTCCCGCTGAATTCTTTCGAACCCCCCAAATCTGATCTCATTTGGGCGCGCCACGATCCCCTCTGAGATGACGTCACGACGATCAAGATTAGAAACAAGAGTGAACCGATTGTCTACGTCTTCATTAAATACAGGACGAATCTGAATTGGTAGAATTTAAAAAAATAAAAAATAAAGTAATGCGATAAAAACAGAATATCAAATGAAAATACAAATATTATTAGGATACCAAGACAAATTGGCCCCGAATACTTTAACACGAGAAATTGGTCCCAAATACATTAAACCGATTTTTTTTTCTAATACATTAACCCAACAATAGCCCCGTTAATTCAATTAGTAACCATAAGCCTAACTTCAATTACAAACCTAAACCTAACCCTAACTCCAACCCTAAACCTAAAAACTAACAATCAGGGCTGATTTGTCGGGTCCAATTTGATATCGCAAGCACTATTACATATAATGAAATTAAATGATTTAACAGAAATTTATATAAAATTAAAAGATTTAATGCAAATTTATATTCATAAACTAAATTTAAAAATGGGCTAAACCATTTTCAACCTGATCTCTGTAATAAGTAGAACTTTTGCACTGATTGGTCAGATCCATACAAAAACAAGGCTGACACCCCTCAGGATTGGACTGGTCCAAATTAAAAAATCCCCCCCTACAATCGTTGCAAGTTCTTCCGTCCGCATTTATCTAAAAATAAATATAGGTAAATGAATAAATAACTAAGAAAATAAATAAAAAGTAAATAATGAAAAAAAATTGAGATGTAGGAAAGTTTGCTGACTTGTTTGCTGAGTGATATATTATCACTTGCTGCACCCCTTAACAATCCATTTATTTCTCTTTAATAATAGTGTAATAGTAATTACATTATTGAAAGTTATATATTTACGAAAATAAAGAACATTACAATTATAAACAAGAGTAGCATAAATAAAAACATAAAGTAAAGAGTTTGTTATAAAAGTGTCTGTATTTTCAACGACCTTGCATCTGCATTGTCGCGACCTTGGATCACAGCGAGAATTAGGCTCCACCCCCCGGGGGTCACACTCGCAGGCTACTGAAATAGGTTAAAGGTCACAGGCTGTACGAATAGGTCAAAGGTCACGGGATCAAGGTTAAATTAAGACAATGTTATAATGTAGAAAAGATGTTAAGATTAAAGATAAGAAGAGAAATGTAAAAGTTGAAGAAAAGGTCAAGGTTGCATACATAATAAAGGTTAAGGTCGCAGACTTAATAAAAGGTCAAGGTCGCAGACATAGTAAAGACCAAGGTTGAAAATAAATCATTTTTCCGTGTTTTATACATAATAACAATTTTTAATTTTATTAGATACAATTTGAAAAAAGACTATTTAAATAAAGCAACCAATGAAAACGAGCAAAACAAACCTGCGCTGTCAGGCGTGTATCCATCCTCGCTTCCTATTGGTCGACAGTAATCGCCTGGAGACAGGGGGTTGCCCTGATAGCCTGGGGCGCAGCTGAAGTAAAAAATATATATAAAAATATAGAATTTAAATAGAAATAAAAAATAAAAGATACCTGTAAATAATAAAAAAATAATAAATTAATAGTAAATACTAATAAATTTTAACTGGAATTACAAAAATTGAAAATATGAATAAATGCACAAAATAGAAAAACTATTAAGAGTATTTGAAAATGCGTACAATTCACAACGTCTGCCTGTATAGCCAGGCTGGCAGTCTGTACAGGTAATCTGTCCGTCGTATTCCAAATGACAAGTTGGGCTGAATCTAAATATAGAAACAATAATATTCAGCATATTGCGGTTCTTTAGAAAACGTTAGAGATACTATATCAGATAATATGAGGTGCTATGTCAAATACTTTTAAGATACTGTATCAAGATAAACTGTACTTGATATGTATCCATGGTAAAGAAAAGTACATTCAGTAAGTAAACTTCAGTATATTATACGTAAGTATGTACTAGAATATACATACTTGTTTAAAAGCACTTTAAAAGTACGGAATATTAAAAATGTAAAATACTTTAAGTATTTTAAAGTATTTAAACAATATCAAAATTATCTAAAAGTGCACTTAAATATACTGAAAATTAAGTTTCAAATACAGTATCTAAATACAGTGGAGAAGGAAGACACATAAGTTGATTAAATAACTAAAAAACAAACTAATATAAATTGTAGTCTGAACTTTTAAAAAGGTGTCAAAAATATTTCACAATGAAGAATAGCAGAAAAACTAAAGTATAAATTTTAGTAAAATAATAAAAGAACAAAAAATGGACTGACTGGTTGGGGGGGGAGTTCATGGGGCAGGGGCAGGGTTGACAGTCGTGGGGGGAGCGTCTGGTGGGGTCCCCGTAGAACCCAGGGGCGCATCTTTCACAGCGATCTCCCTCCGTGTTATGAAGGCAGTTCTAAAAATAAAATAAAAAAAATAAGAAAAATCCATAAAAATTTTAAGCGTAACGTTGCAATTTTCTTTCTAACAAAAGATAATTTTCATCTAACGTCACATCAGCACGAAAAGATATGCCTATAATGATGTCTTTAACATTTAACATTGAACGATAGACATTAATCACTATCTAGTAAATAATTTTTTTGTTATTTAACAACCACAATAAGTATATAATAAGTATATAATTAACTAAATAGAATAAAATATATCCTTTAATCCATGCAAATATGTATTATTATTATTATCCAATAAGAAATAAAATCAGCTTAACTTTGTTTTAAAGCTAAAAAAACGTTTAAAAAACGCAGTTTAGAAACCCTGTAGTTCACCTGGCATTCGCCGGCGGCGCCACATTCAGTAGAATGACCAAAACAATCGCAGGCCTCACAGAGGCCCAAATACAGGCCCCCTCCTGACCTACGATATCCCCTGTCACATTCCTTTAAGTAAAAAACATATAAACAATATTAGAATACAAATTTGAAAGATAATTTGTGGGAATAATTTAGTTTCTAGGCAATTTAGTTTTAAAAAAATTTGAGATAAATATAACTAAGACAATTTCTAATAAAATAAATATACAAAAAATACATAGTAGAAGAAATAAAAAAGTTAATAGTTTGCACAAGC
>JAQIXG010005918.1:0-10902 GCA_034700105.1 Oconnorella tubifera
TCAGTAGACCAAATGTCTGTAGACCAAATGTCAGTAGACCAAATGTCTGTAGACCAAATGTCAGTAGACCAAATGTCAGTAGACTAAATGTCAGTAGACCAAATGTCAGTGGACCAAATGTCAGTAGACCAAATGTCAGTAGACCAAATGTCAGTATACCAAATGTCAGTAGACCAAATGTCAGTAGACCAAATGTCAGTAGACCAAATGTCTGCAGCCCAAATGTCAGTAGACCAAATGTCAGTAGACCAAATGTCAGTAGACCAAATGTCAGTATACCAAATGTCAGTAGACCAAATGTCAGTAGACCAAATGTCAGTAGACCAAATGTCTGCAGCCCAAATGTTAGTAGACCAAATGTCTGTAGACCAAATGTCTGCAGCCCAAATGTTAGTAGATCAAATGACTGTAGACCAAATGTCTGTAGCCCAAATGTTATAGCCGTATTGATATTTTGAAATGATTTGCTTACACATACAAAAAACACAACATATACAAATATTACAAGGCCCGTTAGAGAAGTGGTCAGAGCGCTGGACTCGAACCCGATAGGTCCAGGTTCAAATCTCGGATAGCTGACTATTTAGCTAACTCGTTGAATATAACCCGAAACCTAACCCGTTCTCCAACCCTAGGAAGTAACAGTCGGGGCCAATTTGTCTGGGCCGAATTGATACAAGTCATGAGTCAAACTGTTTCAGTTAATTTATCAATTAAAATCTGTTAACATAGCAAACAAGTGTACCCTGATAAAACGGCCCCAAATACATTAACCCGATAAAACCACCCTGAATACATTTACCCGACAATATGGCCCGAATACATTAACACGACAAAACGGCCCCGTCCATTCATTTAATAACCATAACCCTAACTTACCCTAAACTTTACCAAACCCTAGTACTAACCCTAATTTCAATTCTAACCTTAAGCCAAATCTTAACTCCAACCCTAACCCAAACCATTAATAGTCGGGGCCGATATGTCTGGGCCGATTTAATACAGGTTATGAGTCAAATTGTAAATTTAATTAATAAACTTAAATCTGTACGATAAATAAAGCAAGAAAGAACAAATGACACTCACTGATTAAGTTGCTGGTGATACAGTAATAAGTGCCATATGTGTTGACACAAGTTTGACTTGTGAGACAAACGCCTGGTACTTTACATTCATTCACATCTGAAAACAATTAGAGAAAACATAACAACTATCATTAATTTATAATTTTCCAGGTTTGATTCCCTTGAATATTCGATATTTCTCTAACTTGTTGCACCCTTTAGTAAGATATTGAAATTGACAGCTTCATCTGAAACATCATTTATATAATACGATAATCTAAATATTAAACTTAACTCGCTGCACCCTTTAGTAAGACGCTAACATTTACAGCTACATCGGAGTCATCATTCGTATAATACAGTAATCCAGACGTTAAGCTTTAGTTAATTCAATTCAATTTAATTCAATTTAGTTAAAATAGAATGAAATAACCTATGCATGTTCTTTGATCAGAAGCTATAACCAGTCCACTACTACAACTGCAAGCAAAGCTGCCCTCTGTGTTGAAACAAGTTTCAGCACAGCCTCCATTATTAACAGCACACTCATTGTAATCTACATTAATGAAAATATTAAAATAATTGTACTCTAAAATACAGTCCCGAATACATTAAACCAACAAAAGGCCCTGAATACATTAAAACGACAAAACGATCTTAAAATTCAATTCAATAATTCAATTCTAGGCAATGATGTATTCGTGATCCGACAAATCGGCCTCGACAAATCGGCCCCGACAAATCGGCCCCGATAAATCGGCCCCGACAAATCGGCCCTGATAAATCGGTCCCGACTCTTAAGGCAAGGATTTGAGTTACGGTCAAGTGTAAGTTAAAGATTGAAGATAGGGTTAAGATCAGATTTTGGGTTAAGTTTAGGGTTGGTTTGAGTTACTAAATAAATTGACGGGGTCCAAACGAAGTTACTAAATGAATTTGTCGAGTTCATGTATTCAGGGTCGATTTGTTGGAGCATCTCTTTCCAATTCAGTCCGTCATTTGAATTAAATGAAAATATTATGATCGTAAATGACTGACCTTGACATAGAGTTGAGTTTAGAGGCCGAATGTCACAAGGACCAAACGGACAGAAGCATTCCAAGCCATCACCGGCCACAAGGGTACAATATGCCTCTGGTATAAATAAACAATTATAGAAATATACACACAATTAAATACAATATATTTATAATCAAATATGTGTATTAAATTGAGCCTACTAAATATGAATAATAATCTTACAATATAATTTATATACATTTTTATAGATATTTATATATATAAATATATATAAAATTATTAAATAAAGTTAACTGACAGATATAATAATAAATGTCACTGGTGGGACTTTACTACATTTAATCATTTTTAAATTAAGTTTAACGTCTGGATTACCATATTACGAACAATTTCACAAACAAAGCTGTTAAATTAAGCGTTTTACTAAAGGGTGCAGCGAGTTAATTTTAATGTCTGGATTACCGTATTATATGAATGATGTCACAGACTTAGCTGTCAATATAAGCGTCTTACTAAAGGGTGCAGCGAGTTAGCTATACAGTCAGCATTCACGTGAATCAAACCTTAACCTGTTGCATCCGAGTCTTACTCTCTAACTTAATTCTAACCCATCAAATTCGCAATCTATTTCTACACCATCTACTTTTATCCCCTCTCTATTTAAAAACCAAATTCATCCCAGAAACTATCCCATACCTGTATCAGGACTACAGAGCTCATTCAAAACTGATCCCACCAAATTATCCAAAGTCGGCGCCATAAAATCCGAAATGGACCACCACTGGTGATACTGTATCCTCGGTGTGGTTGCCAAACTGGTTAACTCGTTAATATTAACCTTCGCACTTCCCCCTATAACGTAAACTTTAGCTCCCGTCATTTCCAGCGCTTGCGATTCCGCTATCGCTTGTAATCCATTAGAAGCAGGACCATCCGTGATTAGAACAACTATGTTACGAACATCCGGTCTGTCATCCGCAGTTTGGAACTGCTGCGTACGCGCGAGATTTAAACCCGAGTAGATGTTATTCGCACCACCTTGGTACTGTATCGCCTTAACTGCGTTAATTAACGTTGTTTTATCCGTGATGGTATTAAACGGTATCGAATTACGCGCGGTATCCGAATAAGTCACAACACCAACCCTAACCCGGGTTGAATTAATACTCAATCCGTTTAGAATCGACGTAACGAAATTTAGAACATTCGTAAAAGCGTTAGCGTTTTCTGTGTTTAAAGTCGTAGCAGTTCCGATAACGAAAGAAAGATCAATTTGTCGGTTGGAACAATCGCTAGATGCCGCCGCACAAATCTCGGTACTTAGAGGATTAACGATGTTGTTAAGTACGGAAGTGTTCTGACTGAGAAAGTAATTTATTCCCAGCACTTGTGGAACGGATGATACCCTTCGAACTTCCCCACTCAACGCGTTATTCGTGATACCCACGCTGTAAATCGTGATACCGGCTTGAGTAGCGAGATCGGTTTGTGTCGCTACTTGATCTAAGTTCGGTATCAAACCATTTGTTAAAACAATGCAAATGTTCGGAACGGATGTTCTATCGCCGTTTGCGCCCGTGAACTGAGTCGTTCTAACGTTATTTATCGCAGAAGCTAGATCCGCGGTATCGGATGATTTTGTGATGTAATCTAGATCATTTAGCGCGGAAACTATTTGGCTTTTATCTTTGAAAGTGTTCAATTCGAAGATATTATCGGGTTGGAAAGTTGAATAACGCGTCAGACCCACAAGCATGCCGGTGTCTCCAATGTTCCAGAGGTTGACCAGGTTGACCATGAAGGTGACGACGTCTTGCCAGTCTGGGCAGGTGACGTCACCGTGGCAGAGAGTGCGGGAGCTGTCGACTAGGAAGATGATGTCAGCTCTGGCGTTGGTACAGGTTGGGATAGCTGGATGGAAGAAATGTGAGGTTTAGATGAAGAAGAAAAAGAAAGAATACATAAGAAAAAAGGATGAATAGAAGAAATGAAGGAACAAAAAAGAACAGAAAAAAGATGAACAAGAACAAGAGAAAGAAGGTTTGTTATTTTAAATTACATAAAAATTTTAAATTTGACTTTATAAACATTATTCATTATAAACAACATTATATACAATTTTACATTATAAACAAAACAACACCAACAACAATAACAATGCAACAACAACGACAACGACAACAACAACAACAGTTATTATCTTATAAAAAAGGTTAATTTATGCAAGAAATAAAGAGTACTTTAACCTGCACACGTTGCAGTAGTTGGAGAGGTAACATAACCGACATCACAAGTACAGTAGTAGCTGTTGTAGGTATCAACACATTCCTGGGCACAGTTACCATTACTTGTGAGGCACTCATTCACAGCGGGGCACCCGTATATCACTGCCCCTCCCCCACCTGAAATATAGTATAAAAAATTAAATCATTCTTTTTACATTATAAGGCTATATTATATATATTTATGTAATATTATATATAATGATATATTTTTAAACATTAAATTACGCTATATTTAGCGTCTATAATGCGCGTGTTAATTGATATGTAAAATAAGACAATTTTATATTTTAAATTTAAAACACACGTTTTGATTTTTCTAAAATTATTTTTATAAAACATTTTACCCGTTCCGCCCCCTCCCGGTGGCCCAGGCGGCCCAGCCACCCCTTGAGGTCCCTGGGGGCCACTTAACCCTAAAAGAAACAAAAAAACATAATTCATATAAAATAATTTGACATTATTTACTGTAATAATGAAACATTCATAACGCGTAATTATGATATAAGGGTAATGTTATAATTCTATAGTGTTCATAAATTAATCCTTCGCTTAATACTTAAGCTGATGTGACGTTAAGAAATAAATAGACACAAAACAAAATTAGCATTCTCATTAAGCGTTTGTGTCAACGATAAAAACATTTGTGTCACATCAGCACAAAAAGGCATATTCAGCTGCTTAAGTGATGAGTGAACACTCGACTCTTTGCTCAGTTCACTAAAAATGCTCTTTTTTCAGAATTGTTGGATCAGGCGTATTAAGTCTAAATAAATGTTTTTTTCCAGAAAGTCTATTTACAAGTTAACCGTGACCAGTCAAAACGGTTCCCACAAATCATCTATTAATTCTTAAGATTAGGCTTGGAGCTTATGATTTTGTTAGGGTTTAAGATATGATTAGTGCTAGGGTTAGGGTTAAGTTTATGGTTAAAGTTTATCTTATCAAATGAATTGACCGAGACGTTTTGTCGGGTTAATATACTTGGGGCCGATTTGTAAGTTAATGTATTCGGGGTCGTGTTGTCGGGTTAATGTATTCGGGGTCGTTTTGTCAAAGTACCCAAGTTAATATACAAAGAAAATTGCATGTAAAACTTTTCTAGTCAAAAACTTTACCAAGACGTTTAAAATAAATTGACAAAAATATACTAACGAGATTTTTAATTGATCTTACCCGTGGCGCCTGGTGGTCCGGTAGAGCCGGGACCCCCTGGTAATCCCGGGGCGCCTGTACCCCCACCCCCTATATATATAAATATAAAACTAAAATTCAGTAAGTTTAAGCCTGGATTATGGATTATGGTTTGGTTTGTGGGCGTTTTTGTTTGATGTCACATCAGCACAGAATCTGATATGCTATTTAGTGAAATAGAGATAAGCATAAAAACCAAGTGATGAGTAAACGCTTATGATGTTTCGATGTTTTTTATTCTGTTTTTATCCTATGTGTATCATGTACGCGTTGTATTTAACATTTAAAATAAATAAATAAAATAAAATTGCTTAAAACAAATAGAAAAAACTTAAAAATTATATTTTATTAAAATTATTAAAATATTTTTCCGAAATCAAAAATAAAAAAGAACAATAAAAAAATATGAAGCAATAACCTGATGCCCCCGTGGCCCCCGTTGAACCAGTAGCTCCTGTAGCTCCAGTTCTACCAGAGGATCCGGTAGATCCGGTAAATCCATTCAAACCTTGCAGCCCGGGTACACCACTGGGGCCAGTCATCCCCGTGTAACCTAATTACAAAATAATTCCAAGAAATAAACGCCGTAAATAAAATATTTACAGTTTCTCAAGACACTTTTAACTTTTAAAGTTTTGTCAACCTTTTAATTTGCCGTACTTGTTCAAACAATTAACTTTCTGTATACTTGTATATTTATAGAATTTATATGTGTTGTATTACAATATTTTAATTATAACGCGCTTATAATGTCTTTATAAAATAAATTGTTTCCCAGTCTTTCTGTATGTTAACCTCCACACTGCTATATTTACGCATAAATTTAATATATATATTTATTCAATACATGTAAATAGAAATTTGGTTTGAATGAATTTGTGAAATTTAAAAAGTTTCTGTTAAAAGATTCGCTACAAGCGATAGATTCTATGAAAGTAATGAAATTAATTAGAAATAAAATCAACAGAAAATAATATCAAATATTGTAATAAGATACCAATTAATATTACATCTAATAGTACCAAAATCTTGCAATGTTATTTACACTTTTATAAAGTTAGAAAAATATTAACCTGTCCCGCCAGTGGCCCCAGTAGCCCCTGTGGCCCCCGTCGACCCCGAGGCCCCAGTGCTCCCCGTGCTACCGTTTACCCCCGGCACCCCAGGGGCCCCTGACGCTCCCGTTGCCCCGGTGCTACCAGGGCTTGATAGCCCAGTGGCCCCCATCGCCCCTGGTACCCCAGGGAGCCCAATTAAACCAGTGGCGCCCAAGGCCCCCGTGCCCCCTGAAATTAAAAAAGATCAAATATATTCTATTTAAATTTATTCTGTTATTATTAATTATTTATTTAAATTAGTTATTATTAAAATTAAACAAGAAACAAAAAAACAGGGAAACATTTAAAAAACAAACTAACCATAAAGCAAATAAGCAGATAAATAAGAAAGAAAACAAGCAAACAAACAAACAAACATATCAGCAAACAAATAAACATCAAACATATAAGCAAACAAATAAACATCAAACATATCAGCAAACAAAGAAGCACACAAACAAGGAAATAAACATATCAATAAGCACACAAATAAGCACACAAATAAGCACACAAATAAGCACACAAATACACACACAAATAAACACACAAATAAACAAACAAATAAGTACACAAATAAGCACACAAATAGGCACACAAATAAGCACACAAATAAGCAAACAAATAAGCACACAAATAGGCACACAAATAAGCACACAAATAAGCATACAAATAAATGAACAAACAAACAAACAAGCACTCAAATCAGCATATAAATAAGCACACAAATTTATAAGCATACAAATAAACCCAAAAACAAACCTGTAGCCCCAGTCCTCCCATTATTCCCAGGGGCCCCCGTCGACCCTGTAATACCCATGGGCCCCGCAAGGCCTTGAGGCCCCGTCGCCCCTGTGCTACCCAAAGCCCCCGGGGCACCCTGGCTCCCCATGGAGCCCGCAGCGCCCGGTAGGCCTGTCCCCCCAGACCGCCCTATAATCATTTTAAAAATAACATATAAAACTTGAACAAGAATTACATTTTTCTGAAATGAAATCCTAATATTTATAGTATATGAGTAATAGTAATTATTTGTATGTTTGTTTATATATTTGAATGTTTGTTTGTATTTGCTTATATGTTTGCACGTGTGTCTGCTTATACGTTGGCATGTTTGTTAGTTCGTTTCATAAATATTGAATATAATTCAGAAAACGCTAAGCAGACCAAAAAGTGAACATCTTAAATCTAAACAATTAAACAGAGATTTTTGGAATAAAAATATATCTAAATAGTTCTAACAAACATTGCAAATAAAAATTTGATAGACAGAAGTTGCAAATAATAAACAATAAAAAGTAGAAAAAGTAATAATGCTTAGATAAATACAGATAAATTAGTTAATAGTTTGAACAAGTATTGCAAATAAAACAATTAATTGAAAAAATTAAAACGTTACAAAATTAAAAAGTAAAATTTGAATATTTTTTTTTAAATTGAATTTTTTTACCCGGATTCCCTATAGGCCCCGTGGCCCCCGTGTTGCCACTCACTCCCTGAGCCCCCTGGGCCCCCGTGAACCCCATCGCCCCAATACTGCCCGGGGCTCCGATGCTGCCTGGTGGCCCAGCGGACCCTAGTGGCCCAATAGGGCCCGGGCTACCCTGGGGGCCCGTAGCCCCCTGACTGCCTTTTATAAAAAATTAGTATATGTAGTTTATATATTATATTATTACATATACTACATAATATTTCTATATACTACATAATTATTATGTAATATATGAATATTATTGTAGGCCTACGTTATATTATAATATCATATGCATATAAATATTATTATACTACATATATTATTACATTATAATATGTATTATACGCATTATATTCTATTAATTAGTTTGTTGTATGTAGTTTAAATATTAAAATACCTTGTTTAGTATATCATAAAAGTTTAGCAATATATAGTAAAACTTATAAAAACTAACTACAGGGTACATTTAATTATATTTAAATATTACGAACCTCAATAGTTGTAATAATTGCAAAACTAAAAAATAAATAAATAATAGTATATAAAAATAATTTACTATTTTTCTCACCTGGGCTCCCTAAGGGACCCGCAGTCCCAGCCGGCCCAGCAGGCCCCGACGGGCCAGTGAACCCTTGCAGTCCCTGTAACCCTGGAGCCCCGACAAGCCCCTGGGGGCCCTGTAGGCCCGTGGGGCCCGCTGGCCCAGTCGCCCCCGCTGGCCCCGGTGGGCCTAACGAGCCTGCAATACCTGATTAATAAAAATTTAATAAAAATTGATTTATTTCAACATAAGAAAAATTACTTTTACATACAAATCTCACAATTCTGAAGTGGGACCCAAAAAAACAGACCCGACTGTTAATTTTTAGAGTTAGGGTTTGAGTTAGGATATGGGTTGGGGTTAGGATTTGAGATGGGGTTAGTGCTAGGATTCGCATTAGTTAAGTTTGGAGTTGGCTAGGCTTACGGTTATTAAATAACTTGAAAGGGGTCATTTTGTCGGGTTAGTGTATTTTGACGCCGTTTTGTCAGATTAATGTATTCGAGGTCGTTTTGGCGGGTTAATGTAATCAAGGCCATTTTATCTGGTTAATTTATTATGGACCATTTTGTCAGGATACCATGCTGACGATTGCCAAAAAAAATTTTGGTTAAAAAAAAAACTGTGGGACCGAAAGAGTTAATATTAATAATTACTTCAAAAAATAAAAAAAATTCAAATTTTATAATTACCAGCTATTCCAGAAGGACCCGCTGGCCCTATTAACCCTGTCGCGCCCGTCGCCCCTGCAGGCCCCACGCCCCCTACAGCCCCTGGGCTGCCTGAACCCCCCGGCGGGCCAGCTGGCCCCAACAGCCCAGATGGTCCAGGCGGCCCACTTAACCCAGAAGGTCCCGGTGGCCCAGCGGGGCCCGACGCCCCTTGAGGCCCAGGGATACCCAATGGGCCGGGTGGGCCAGAACTCCCCGGTTGTCCCTGAAGGCCTGAAGGCCCCGGTGGGCCACTAGGTCCACTCGATCCTGCCGGCCCTGGTCCTCCAGAAGGGCCTGGAGAGCCCAGTGGGCCGGGTGGCCCTAAGGGACCAGATGGGCCTGTTAATCCAGGCGGCCCAGCTGATCCAATTAAGCCTGCAGGACCGGCTGGGCCGGTAGGCCCAACTGTTCCATTTAGACCCATAGAGCCTGAATAAAGTATATATAAATAGTAATGTAAATATTAATTAAATATTAATTTCAATATCAATATAAATGTATAACAAATATTATTATTATTAATATGTCAATATTAATATAAATGTATAAATATTAATGTCAGATTTATAGACAAAAAATGACACTGTACCAGTTGTATCACGTAAATTCGCGTTGTATACAGTATACTATTGCTTGATATCAAAGTTAGAATTAAGATTAGGGTTAGGATTATAACATTTAATACAACTTAAGAAATAATTAACTAGCTACACAAATTAACAGAGGCGTTGCTGGTTAAAATTAAGGCCTCGCTGCAGACGTTTGTAAATAAATAGTGAGCGGAGTCAGTTAAATATGAATTAGACCCTACCTGTATCGCCCTTAATCCCCGGCGACCCAGGGGTCCCAGAGGCCCCCGCTAACCCTGATATACCACTTGGTCCTGCTGGCCCCATGGGACCAGTTGCCCCTGGATTGCCAGTTGGGCCCGTGGGACCAGGTGGTCCCGATGCGCCCGGTAGACCGGGGGTACCATCAGCCCCTGAAAACAAATGAATTTTTAATTACTGTTATGATTTAGCATTTCATTCTTCTTTTGTTTTTACTGTTAAGTATTGGCATGAATTATTATGATTAATTAATTATTATTATAATAATTAATAATTATGTATTGCCTAAATGATAAAATAAAACATTTATATAAATAAATATAATAAAATAAATATATTTTTATTAGAAAATAAAAACTAATGATTAACGATTATCTGTTTCAGTGTGATTTTATTTTAATTAAAAACAAAAAAATAAAACTGAATATATTTACTTTATTTACTGCCAAATTTATTTAGAAATATAAACACTCAAACCTTTGGGGCCCATTGACCCTGCAACCCCGCTGGGCCCCATCAGCCCACTAGGCCCTACTGGCCCAGTTGACCCAGCTGGGCCAGGTAGTCCGCTCGCGCCGGGCACCCCTGGTTGCCCTGATCCAGTAGGCCCGGGGAGACCAGATGGTCCGGTTAATCCGGGCGTCCCTGTACTGCCAGTGTTCCCTGCTGGCCCTGGGCTCCCTTGGAGCC
>JAQIXG010005919.1:0-10900 GCA_034700105.1 Oconnorella tubifera
CATGTTGTGTAGCAACATTATTTGCGCACGCTTCGCTACCGACAATTCAGGGTTTCGAGCCATGTTAAGTTTCAATATACAAATTTGTTAATTTACAGTTCTGAAACAAAGCAGAACAAGATTCAGTACATAGTATTATAGTCTTGAGCTATATTACAGTATTCCGTAGAATTTTAGGTGAGTATTATAATACATCGTAGCAGAATAACTAATACCGAGTTATAGGCCAAATCTGGCATTAAATACTCTTAATATGCTTCAAATTGGGCAATTATTGCACTAAATATACATATAAAAATACCAAACAGGAAAAAAAACTTAAATTATATCTTTGTTTACATCAAGACATAAAGAGGAAGTGTAAATGTTGCATTTAAAAGCAAAATAAGAAAGAAATCATAAAAAATGATTTTTTCCATTGATCTCAAACTTTTGGCCATGACTGTATATCTTTGTGGCAAATATAAGGAAAAATATTTGAAAGGTCTAAACGTCTGTTCAGCAGAACCTTTAAAAATATTCTTGATCAACTTTATTTAGTAGAAAAAGTTTATCATACTAATTTATAGTTTCAGTAATGTTGTTCAAATTACAATTTTGCCACTTTGTAACTCATTTACCCAGAGCAAGAATGTTTAATTTTAGATCTTTTTTTTTTTCCATTCACTATTTAAATTTGCCACAGCTTATTTGGTGCTTGCAGTCACATCAGCACATAAAGCTATTTATATTACAGTGTGAATGGTATTTACAGAAACAAGTGATGAAAACGCTTTATTCTTAATTAAAATAGTACACTCAATAATTTTACTTTGCAAATGTAATCATATATAAATCCGGATTCAATTTTTATTTGGAAAAATCCATCTCTTGTGTATTGAATTTTGAATGTTTTTGATTGTAAATACAGCTGTTTTAATTTTTATCAATAGTATAATTATATTATTGTATTAAATGTTATCATTATACGAGAAAATATTACTTTGATTTTTGCTAAGAAGTTTACTTTGTCAATTTTTTCTATTAATTATATATTGGTACTCCTTTGCTGCAACAGTCTGAATTTCCTATATCATAATGAAGAACAAAAAGTTTAGCAATAAACAGTTGAATGTTCAATAATTTGTTAGCTATGTCATATGCTTATATTTTTATGATTTCTTGATGAGCCAAATGCTCATCTGAAAGTGAAATGCTATATCTGAAAGTTCAAAACCTAAAGGTATTTAATAAATCATCATGTAACATATTCAGCAAGTTAATGAAACACTAAAGTTATGAACTGCTTTGAACTGGAATGTTTTGTTTCTGAGCTGAGCACCTCAGGCAATTTGCCAATCAATAGCATCAGTCGATATATTTACTAATAACTGGTTTAGAAATATTTGAAAATAGATGTAGGATTGATGCGAATAGATTAGAGATTTCTTTATGTTTTGACATTGTTATGATTTTCTGCTAAATTTGGTTCATCTTGTGTTGCATGCCATTTATATCATGCTTTCAATTGGTCTCAACCATAATTATGAACATTCCACGATAATGAGAGGCTATACCAATTTGTCTGTTTTAGTTTTTTGACTTTTTATTAGTTGAGGTAATTTGTGTACAAGTGTTTTAATAATGTATGCCTATTTCACTCGTGTAATTTTTATCATTTGAACAGTCACTATTCAGTTTAGCTTTATGTGAGCTTATTATAAGGTAACTGGATAATTACTTGATCTTACGATTATTGATTTAATATAGATATTCATTATCATTGGTATCATGCATGCGAGTTATGCCTACTAAGAATTTGATCTATTAGCTTGTTATGTTTTATTTCAAGGTAAGATTTGGCCACGCTGGGCACCAATAAGTTAACTACTAATATACTTCACAAAGTTTACAAAATTAGGCTGATTGAACATTTTTAAAAGATCTCTTATGATTAAATACACATATTATAATGTTAAGCAACTAGTCGATTACTTTTTAAATTACAGCTAAATTAGGGATACATATTGTAAGGAAAAATATTTGTGTTAAATTTAGATAGCAGTTGGACGTGTCATAGGTAAGTTATATTTTAATAATTATCATTGAAGCGAGAGTTTTTTCTTCTATTTTCTTTAAGTTGATTGATACAAATTTGATAGGTTTATATAAAGTCATTGTGTGGCTGTCAGTTCTATAGAATTTTTTGAGACTAAATACAATTTATATCATTTTAGATGCTCAAGAATTTAGGAGCGCATTGTATAATATCTTCTTGAGTCAAACTGTACACATACATATTGTAATATTATTTATATGAACGTGTATTCTTGTTAAAGTGAACAATTGAACAAGTCTGAAATACTGCTTTTTATTTGCTGAATAGTTATAGTACATATTGTTTTTTTCGTTTTTATTTTAAATTGAAAACTGAACAATATTAAATGATTAAGTGCTAATGATTGAAACAAATTTTATAACATATTAATTATTTCTTGTTCTTGTTCTTTTATATATTATTTATTAGTAATATTATTTTATATCAGTTGCATACAGACTACAGACAGATTTTTAAAATTATCCCAAATTACTTTTGTGTACTAATTTTTATTAACTTTCGGGCAATAACTGTTGTTTGCATTTTCTAATTTCTGTAGTTATACGAGAGCTTCGTATTTTGAAAATTATATTTCTAAATTATCTCACTACCCTAAAACTTTACTTTCATTAGATGTAAATAATTTCATTTATATTTTACATATCAAATAAGTTAATATCGATTGTACATTTAGAGTTAAATTGTGCATAAAAGTGTTAATACTTTATCTGTTTTAGTATAACTTCTCATTTCATTGAAGATTTTAATTATCTAACATTATTCAAATAACTGTTTTTAATAATAGTAGAGTTTTAGAGCAATTTATTTATTCATTGTTTCCGCACAGATTATAGATTTTTAGAATCGAATCATTATGAAGTAATATTGTGGGTAATATTACATAGTAGGCTCGTAAATGTGTTCTTTCATTGAATAGACTTTCTTTTGTGAATAAAGAGTGAATACATTTTGATGTTATACTGTAAAAAAATTATAGAAAGATTTAAAAAGAGTCTAGATTTTTTTATGCAAAATATCATCTAATATATTGCTCTCTGCTTGTTATTATTTGTTAAGATGACTATAAGGTAAGGATAAGGTAAGGATAAGGTAACGATAAGGTAAGGATAAGATAATGATAGGGTAAGGATAATGTAAGGATAAGGCAATGATAAGGTAAGGATAAGGTGAGGATAAGGTAAAGATAAGGTAAGGATAAGGCAAGGATAAGGCAAGGATAAGGCAAGGATAAGGTAAGGATAAGGCAAGGATAAGGTAAGGATAAGGTAACGATAAGGCAAGGATAAGGTAATGATAAGGCAAGGATAAGGTAAGGATATGGTAAGGATAAGGTAAAGATAATGTTAGGATAAGGTAAGGATAAGGCAAGGATAAGGTAGGGATAAGGATAAGGAAAGGATAAGGTAAGGATACAGCAAGGATAATGTAAGGATAAGTTGAGGATAAGGTAGGGTTAAGGATAAAGAAAGGTAAGGGCAAGGATAATGTAAGGATAAGTTGAGGATAAGGTAAGGATAAGATACGGATAATGTAAGGATAAAGCAAGGATAAAGATAAGGTAATGATAAGGTAAGGATAAGGTAGGGTTAAGGATAAAGAAAGGATAAGGTGAGGATAAGGCAAGGATAAGGTAAGGATAATTTAAAGATAAGGTAATGATAAGGATAAGGATAAGGTGAGCACAAGGTTAGGATAAGGTAAGGATAAGGTAAGGATAAGGTAAGGATTAGGTAAGGGTAAGGTAAGGGTAATAATAAGGTAAGGATAAGGTAAGGATCAGGTAAGGGTAAGGATATGGTAAGGATAAGGTATGGATAAAAGGATAAGGTAAGGATAAGGTAAGGATAAGATTAGGATAAGGTAAGGATAAGGTAAGGCTAAGGTAAGGGTAAGGATAAGGTAAGGAAAAGGAAAGGAAAAGGTAAGGATAAGGTAAGGGTAAGGTAAGGGTAATACTAAGGTAAAGATAAGGTAAGGATCAGGTAAGGGTAAGGATATGGTAAGGATAAGGCATGGATAAAAGGATAAGGTAAGGATAAGATTAGGATAAGGTAAGGATAAGGTAAGGATAAGGTAAGGCTAAGGTAAGGGTAAGGATAAGGTAAGGAAAAGGTAAGGAAAAGGTAAGGATAAGGTAAGGGTAAGGTAAGGGTATGTTTAACAGTTTTAAACTGAAACAGTTTTAAACTAAGTTTTAAACTTAGTTTTAAAACTTAGTTCTAAAACTGAGTTTAAAACTCAGTTTAAAACTCAGTTTAAAACTCAGTTTAAAGCACAGTTTAAAAACTCAGTTTTAAAACTCAGTTATAAACTCAGTTTTAAACTCAGTTTAAAATTCAGTTTAAAACACAGTTTTAAAACTGAGTTTTAAACTGAGTTTACAACTCAGTTTAAAACTCAGTTTTAAACTCAGTTTTAGAACTCAGTTTTGAAACTGAGTTTTAAACTGAGTTTTCAACTGAGTTTTAAACTGAGTTTTCAACTGAGTTTTAAACTGAGTTTAAAACTGAGCTTTAAACAGAGTTTTAAACTCAGTTTTAGAACTCAGTTTTAAAACTGAGTTTAAAACTTTAAAACTCCTTGCCTTAAACTGAGTTTTAAGCTGAATTTTAAACTGAGTTTTAAACTGAGTTTTAAACTGAGTTTCAAATTGAGTATTAAACTCAGCTTTAAACACAGTTTTAAACTCAGTTTTAGAACTCAGCTTTAAAACTGAGTTCTAAAACTCAGTTTCAAACACTGTTTAAAACTCAGTTTAAAACTGAGTTTAAAACTTAGTTTTAAACAGAGTTTTAAACTGAGTTTTCAACTGAGTTTCAAATTGAATAATAAACTCAGTTTTAAACTGAGTTTTAAACTGCGTTTTAGAACTCAGTTTTAAAACCGAGTTTTAAAACCGAGTTTAAAACTCAGTTGAAATTAGTGTTTTAGCCTGAGATTAAACTCAGTTTAAAACTCAGTTTAAAACTCAGTTTAAAACGAAGTTTTAAACTCAGTTTTAAACTTAGTTTAAAACTCAGTTTAAAACTCAGTTTAAAACTCAGTTTTAAACTCAGTTTTAAATTCAGTTTTAAACTCAGTTTAAACTCAGTTTAAACTCAGTTTTAAACCGAGTTTAAACTGAATTTTAAACTCAGTTTTAAACTCAGTTTTAAAACTGAGTTTTAAACTGTGTTTTCAATTGAGTTTTAAACTGAGTTTAAAACTGAGTTTTAAACAGAGTTTTAAACTCAGTTTTAGAACTCAGTTTTAAAACTTTAGAACTCCTTGCCTTAAACTGAGTTTTATACTGAGTTTTAAACTCAGTATCAAACTGAATTTTAAACTGAGTTTCAAATTGAGTATTAAACTCAGTTTTAGAACTCAGCATTAAAACCGAGTTTAAAACTCAGTTTAAAATTCAGTTTAAAACTCAGTTTAAAACTCAGTTTTAAACTCTGTTTAAAACTCAGTTTAAAACTCAATTTACAACTCAGTTTAAAACTCGGTTTAAAACTCAGTTTAAAGCTCGGTTTAAAACTCAGTTTAAAACTGTGGTTTAAACTGAGTTTTAAACTGAGTTGAAAACTCAGTTTTAAACTCAGTAATAAACTCAATTAAAAATTCAGTTTAAAACAGTTTTAAACTGACTTTTAAAATGAGTTTAAAACTCATTATTAAACTCAGTTTTAAACTCAGTTTGAAACTCACTTTTAAACTCACTTTTAAACTCACTTTTAAACTCAGTTTAAAACTCAGTTTAAAACTCTGTTTAAAACAGAGATTTAACCAGAGTTTTAAACACAGTTTTAAACTGAGTTTTAGACTAAGTTTTAAACTGACTTTTAAACTGAGTTTAAAATTGAGATTGAAAACTGAGTTTTAAAACTCAGTTTAAAACAGAGATTTAACCTTTGTTATAAACTCAGTATTAAACTCAGTTTTAAACTCAGTTTAAACTCAGTCTTAAACGGAGTTTAATCTCAGTTTAAAATTGAGTTTAAAACTGAGTTTAAAACTCAGGTTAAATCTCTGTTTTAAACTAAGTTTTAAACAGAGTTTTAAACTTAGTTTTAAAACCAAGTTTAAAATTTAGTTTAAAACTCAGTTTAAAACTCAGTTTTAAACTCATTTTTAAACTCTGTTTTAAACTGAGTTTAAAACTGAGTTTAAAACTCAGTTTAATGTCAGTTTAAAACCCAGTTTAAAATTCAATTTAAAACTCAGTTTAAAACACAGGTTTAAAACTCATATTTAAACTGAGTTTTAAACTGAGTTTAAAACCCAATTTAAAACCGAGTTTCAAACTGAATTTAAAACCGAGTTTTAAACTCAGTTTTAAAACTCAGTTTCAAACTCAGTTTTAAACACAGTTTTAAACTGACTTTTAAACTGAGTTCAAAACTGAGATTGAAAACTGAGTTTTAAAACTGAGTGTAAAACTGAGTTTGAAACTTAGTTTAAAACTGAGTTTTAAACTGACTGTAATCACATTTAAAAATTCAGTTTAAAACTCAGTTTAAAAGTCAGTTTAAAACTCAGTTTAAAACTCAGTTTAAAACTGTGGTTTAAACTGAGTTTTAAACTAAGTTTAAAACACAGTTTTAAACTTAGGTTTAAACACAGTTTTAAACTCAGTTTAAAACTCAGTTTAAAACTCAGTTTAAAACAGTTTTAAACTGACTTTTAAAATGAATTTAAAGCTGAGTTTTAAATTCAGTTTAAACTTAGTTTAAAACTCAGTTTTAAACTATTTTAAAATAAGTTTTAAACTGAGTTTTAAACTGAGTTTTAAACTGGTAAGATAAGGATAAGGTAACGATAAGGTAAGGATAAGGTAAGGATAAGGATAAGGTAAGAATACGGTAAGGATAAGGCAAGGATAAGGTAAAGGTTACCTAAGGTTAAGGTAAGGATAATGTAAGGATAAGGTAAGGGTAAGCTAAGGATAAGGTAAGGGTAAGGTAAGGGTAAGGATAAGGTAAGGATTAGGTAAGGGTACGCTTAGGATAGAGTAAGGGTAAGATCAGGATAAGGTAACGATAAGGTAAGGATAAGGTAAGGATGAGGCAAGGATAAGGTAAAGATATGATAAGGTTAAGGTAAGGATAAGCATAAGGTTAGGAAAAGGTAGGGATAAGGTAAGGATGAGAGAAGGATAAGGTAAAGATAAGGTAAAGATACGGTAGGGATAAGGTAAGGGTAAGGATAAGGTAAAGATAATGAAAGGATAAGGTAAGGATAAGGTGAGGGTAAGGTAAGGAAAATGAAATGATAAGGATAAGGTAAGGGTAAGGTAAGGATAGGGTAAGGATAAGTTAAGTATAAGGTAAGGATAAGGTAAGGATAAGGTAAGGTTAAGGTAAGGAGAAGGTAAAGATAACGTTATGATAACGTAAGGATAAGGTAAGGATAAGGTAAGGATAGCTAAGGATAAGGTAAGGATAAGGTAAGGATAAGATAAGGATAAGGTAAGGATAAGGATAATTATATGGTAAGGGTAAGGTAAGTATAAAGTAAGGATAAGGTAGGGAAAAGATAAGGATAAGGTAATGGTGCGCTTAGGAAAAGGTAAGGGTAAGGTAAGGATACGGTAATGATAAGGTAAGAATAACGAAAGGATAAGGTATGGATAAGGTAAGGATAAGGTAAGCATAATGTAAGGATAAGGTAAGGGTACGCTCTGGATAAGGTAAGGGTAAGATAAGGATAAGGTAACGATAAGGTAAGGACAAGGCAAGGATAAGGATAGGGTAAGGATAATGTAAAGATAAGGCAAGGATAAGTTAAAGGTAAGGTAAGGTTAAGGTAAGGATAATGTAAGGATAATGTGAGGGTAACTAAGGATAAGGTAAGGGCAAGGTAAGGGTAAGGATAAGGTAAGGATAAGGTATGGATCAGGTAAGGATAAGGTAAGGGCACGCTCAGGATAAGGTAAGGGTAAAATAAGGATCAGGTAAGAATAAGGCAAGGATAAGGTAAAGACGAGGTAATGTTAAGGTAAGGGTAAGGTAAGGATAAGGTAAGGAAAAGGTAGGGATAACGTGAGGATAAGGTAAGGATAGGAGAAGGATAAGGTAAGGATAAGGTAAAGATATGGTAGGGATAAGGTAAGGGTAAGGATAAGGTAAGGATAATGAAAGGATAAGGTAAGGATAAGGCAAGGGTAAGGATATGATAAGGGTATGGTAAGGAAAAGGTAAGGGTAAGGTAAGAGTAAGGATAATATAAGGATAAGGTAAGGGTAAGTTAAGGATAAGGTAAGGATAAGGTAAAGATAAGGTAAGTAAAACTCAGTTTAAAGCTCGGTTTAAAACTCAGTTTAAAACTCGGTATAAAACTCAGTTTTAAACTCACTATTAAACTCAGTTTAAAACTCAGTTTAGAACTCAGTTTAAAACTCAGTTTATAACTCAGTTTAAAACTCAGTTTTATAGTTTAAAACTCAGTTTTAAACTGAGTTTTAAACTCAGTTTTAAACTCAATAAAAACTCAGTTTACAACAATTTTAAACTGATTTTTAAAATGAGTTTAAAGCTGAGTTTAAAATTCAGTTTTAAACTGTTTTAAAATAAGTTTTAAACTGAGTTTTAAACTGAGTTTTAAACTCAGTTTAAAATTGTGTTTTAAAACCGAGTTTTAAACTGAATTTTAAACAGGGGTTTAAACTGAGATTAAACTCAGTTTTTAACTCAGTTTTAAACCCAGTTTAAAACTCAGTTTAAAACTGAGTTTTAAACTGAGTTTTAAACTAAGTTTTAAACTGAGTTTTAAACCTAAGTTTGAAACTTAGTTTAAAACTAAGTTTTAAACTCCGTTTAAAACTGAGTTTAAACTGAGTTTAAAACTGAGTTTAGAACTCAGTTTTAAACTCAGTTTTAAACTCAGTTTTAAACTCAGTTTTAAACTCAATTAAAAACTCAGTTTAAAAAATTTTAAACTGACTTATAAAATGAGTTTAAAGCTGAGTTTAAAATTCAGTTTAAGACCTAGTTTAAAACTCAGTTTAAACTGTTTTAAAATAAGTTTTAAACTGAGTTTTAAACTGAATATTAAACTGAGTTAAATGTGAGTTTTAAACTGAGTTTTCAACTGAGTTTTAAACTTAGTTTCAGAACTCAGTTTTAGAACTCAGTTTAAAACTCAGTTTAAAACTCAGTTTAAACTCAGTTTTAAACACAGTTTTAGAACTAATTTTTAGAAATCAGTTTTAAAACTCAGTTTAAAATTCGATTTAAAACTCAGTTTAAAACTGTGGTTTAAACTCAGTTTTAAACTCAGTTTAAAACTCAGCTTAAAACTCAGTTTAAAACAGTTTTAAGCTGACTTTTAAAATGGGTTTAAAGCTGAGTTTAAAATTCAGTTTAAAACTTAGTTTAAAACTTAGTTTAGTTTTAAACTGTTTTAAAACAAGTTTTAAACTGAGTTTTAAACTGTGTTTTCAACTGAGTTTCAAATTGAGTAGGAAACTCAGTTTTAAACTCAGTTTTAGAACTCAGTTTTAAAACTGAGTTTTAACCTGAGATTATACTCAGTTTAAAACTCAGTATAAAACTCAGTTTAAAACTCAGTTTTAAACCGATTTTTAAACTCTGTTTTAAACTCAGTTTAAAACTGAGTTTAAAACTGAGTTTAATCTCAGTTTAAAACCCAGTTTAAAATTCAATTTAAAACTCAGTTTAAAACACAGGTTTAAAACTCAGTTTTAAAACACAGTTGTAAACTGAGTTTAAAACTGAGTTTAAAACTGAGTTTAAAACTGAGATTTAAACTGAGTTTTAAACTGAGTTTCAAATTGAGTTTTAAACTGAGTTTAAAATTGAGTTTAAACTGAGTTTCAAACTGAGTTTAAAACCGAGTTTTAAACTCAGTTTTAAAATTCAGTTTAAAACTCAGTTTTAAACTCAATTTTAAACTCAGTTTTAAACTCCGTTTTAAACTGAGTTTAAAACTGAGTTTTAGACTAAGTTTTAAACTGACTTTTAAACTGAGTTTAAAACTGAGATTTAAAACTCAGTTTGAAACTCAGTTTAAAACTTAGTTTTAAACTGAATTTTAAACTCAGTTTTACAACTCTGTTTTAAAACTCAGTTTAAAACTCAGTTTAAAACTCAGTTTGAAACTCAGTTAAAACTCAGTTTTAAAACTGTGGTTTAAACTCAGTTTTAAACTGAGTTTAAAACACAGTTTTAAACTCAGCTTTAAACTCAATTTTAAACTCAGTTTAAAACTCAGTTTAATACTCAGTTTAAGACAGTTTTAAACTTTTAAAATGAGTTTAAAGCTGAGTATAAAATCCAGTTTAAACTTAGTTTAAAACTCAGTTTTAAACTGTTTTAAAATAAGTTTTAAACTGGTAAGATAAGGATAAGGTAACGATAGGGTAGGGATAAGGTAAGGATAAAGATAAGGCAAGGATATGGTAAGGATAAGGCAAGGATAAGTAAAGATTAGCTAAGGTTAAGGTAAGGATAATGTAAGAATAAGGTAAGGGTAAGCTAAGGATAAGGTAAGGGTAACGTAAGGGTAAGGATAAGGTAAGGATAAGGATAAGGTAAGGATAAGGTAAGGATAAGCATAAGGTAGGGATAAGGTGAGGATAAGGTAGGGATGAGAGAAGGATAAGGTAAGGATAAGGTAAAGCTACGGTAGGGATAAGGTAAGGGTAAGGATAAGGTAAGGATAATGAAAGGATAAGTTAAGGATAAGGTAAGGGAAGGCAAGGATAATGAAATGATAAGGATATGGTAAGGGTAAGGTAAGGATAAGGTAAGGATAAGGTAAGGATAAGGTAAGGATAAGGTAAGGATAAGGTAAGGATAA
>JAQIXG010005920.1:0-10899 GCA_034700105.1 Oconnorella tubifera
GCGATTGAGACACTGGGTTCATGGGGCACGTTGGGTCTTGCTTTTGTGAATGAGTTGGGCAAACGGATCTCTATCGTCTCAGGAGATCCAAGGTCCACCTCTTTCCCGAAGCAACGCCTCGCGTTGGCGGTGCAGCGGGGAATTGCAGCTGCTGTGCTGGGAACTTTTGAGACAGTTTCCCAGGATACTTTTTAACTTATTGGTTTTTTAATTGTTTGAGCGTTTGTCAGCATTTTTATTTGCCATATATGTTCAATCTTTTAATTTTCTGTATATTGTATATAATGCACTGTATATAGAACTATTGTATAATTTATATTGCTATTGCTAACCTTATAACAGACATTTTATTGTTTAAATTGTGTAAACTATATTTAACAATTATATTTTAATATATAGATAAAAAAAATTGTAATTAGTCAACAATTAAAGTTGCAAATATGTATAATTAGATAGGCCTAATTATTTAGTATAATTAAATATTTGTAGGTTTTTTAAATGCAATGATTGTATGTATGTGCTTACTATAGTATACAGTAAATAACACTAATTTAATATTATTCAATTAAACCATTTATATAAAGCATTCTTCCTTGATAACTATAAGCCTATAGATTTAATTATAATTCTCTCAACATAAGTCTATTATTTATTTATAATCCAGCACCTATACCCATAAATTTTCATCAGTTTTAACGAGCAGCTGATTTATTATTAGGAAAAAAGATGTAACTAGATATACTATAACTTTAGGCTTATAATATAACGCATAAAACATTCTGTCAAATCGGTTCATCCATACTTGCAAAACTGCTGGTTGTACCAGCTAAAAGGAATGTCATGTACCCCGGGGCAATTTGAAAACTTTACCCCATAGCTTATAAATAGCGCGTAAAGAAATACATTTGCGAGTGTAATTTGATAAGAGCTGTTTAAAATAGAGCAGTATATAATCCTGTCTAATATATTATTTTCAACAACAGAAAACAAATCGGTGTTGTTCGTAAGAGTACAGAGTTTTTATTTATGCTTTAAGTACACTGTATATGACTAATACCTAATTGTATGCGTATTAAATTTTGAACAGTTATTAAAAATCTGTGTTAGAATTCGAACATTTTTATTTAAATGTTTATGTCATATTTAAATATACAGTTTAACAATATTCAGATATCTTGAGAATATAAATATAGAAATGAAAATCAATTGTACCCTGCAGTTTCTTAGCTGTGTGATCAACAATCTTAACACTCTTATAAGTGTAATAAAGATTACACTTACTGCATAACTGTAATTAAATTACACTTATAAGTGTATTATAATGAAAATATACACAATTATAGACAAAATATCAATGCTAATGCACACATTCATTATAGTATCATAATATATCGACAATTAAAAACAAACTCTATCTAGATTAACTCCATAAATATATTGTTGTCTAATTAAAAAATTCTTTTGAAAATATATTTTTGTGTTTTTTAGAGCCAAGTCAAAAAATGGTGGCCGGGCATTACGAGATAAATTGGACAAAATCGGTGTTGCTCTACCTGCCGGGAGAAGAAAGGCGGCTACGATTACCCTGTTCACTTCACTCGTAGAAGGTTTGCTACAAATATTTTCATCTGATTTTATGAGTTAAATAGTTTTCCTGGATTTTTATTTCAATTTTTAGGTAAATTTCTTTGTGGCAATAAAAAAGCCTAAATTTAATTTCTATAATGCCGTTTATCTTGAAAAACGTTTCAGATGATTATTACTTACCGTTTTACTAAAGGGTGCATGCAGCAAGGCTGCAAGAAATTTAAACTTTTATTTGATTAAATCTCGTATAAAAATGGGTAACTCCCCCCCCACCCCTTTATGTATAATAACCTCCCCCCTCCAAGTATAAATTTGTCTATCAATGAATAAGCCATTGAGGTGCAATATTGTAATTCAAGTCGTTATAGTTTTGGTTGAGAAATAAGGAGCCTGATGCTGCAACTGTAGAGTTAAGAAAACAGATAACCTTGTTAGCAGCGCGATGACTTTAGCTAGAGTCCAAGTTAAGCCTGGTTAACGTTATACGTCTGGTTAACTTTCTGCAGCCAATTATATCGCGCGATTTGATAGTGAGATATAATTGAAAATGCACGCTTTAAACCAATGAAAACTTAAGATTTTATCTGTTAATAATTTAATAGATCCGCTTTAAACAATATACAGTACATCTTATACTTAATAAATTCATATATTTCATTTCATATTTAATTTATATAGTAAAATATTAAATTGACTTTAAATTTCTTTCATTCTATTTATGTTTGTGAATGAATACAATATTAAAGAAAAAGAATTAAACCGTAACTTATATAACATTTCTGAAATAACTTATTTATCTTTAAGTTAATCGTCAACTTTACGTTTAAGTATAGAATTAGAGTTAAGTTTATAATCAGTTTATGTTCAGCTCAACCCTTCACAAATTAACAGATTCTTTTCTTAGTAATTTTCCATTAGCGGATAAAATCTATTCGATTTGACTTGTTGTGAGTATTTTTAATTTTCTGTAATTTACGACTGTCAGTGAGTTTTTAATCCGCATCAGTATTATGTTACTGCAGAGAGGTTGCGTTATTTTAAGTGGATGGTCTTTCTGTTGACATTGATACATTTACTGTAGGTTGGATTGATCCGTGAAGTTCGTGCTTTTTGAACATTTTACGGTCAAAACTTTGATAGTTTCAATGTGTTCCGAGATGAAACAGTATCTGTTTCATTCTTTCAAACTTGTTTTTGTAATGTAAAAGTTTCTTTGACGCTTTGAATTAAAATAGTTTTTGCTATTTCATTCTGAATAGCTGCCTGTTTATTTATCGATATACTATACTTTACTATTATAGAATTGCAGTATTATAGCTTAAATTATGTATAGATATGCTCATTTTGTCGACAATATTTTGCGAAATCGGTTAAGTGTAAGCCTTTCAAGATGTGTATGTAACTGAAGTATACAATTGATTTTTTGTATCGTGGATATAAGTCACAACCTGTTCATTGTGTAATTCGTAGAAATTCTTAATAGAACACTGGTTGATTTTTTTGATTCTTTGTACTATGATATAATGGAAATCTGTTGTATTGAATAAGGAAGATTGATCACTATAATAATACATTTGAAAGATAATAACATCTTTAAGAATAGAAGCGTGTGCCATTATATATATATAGGTATACGGCATAATATTATAAGCTTTTTTATACAGAAAATATTTAGAGTAAATAAATTCAACCAATTAAATCGTGCGAATAGAGTCTCTATATATAATTATATAAATCGCAGTCATAATCTCGTTCGGTTATAAACCATAGCTATTTAATAAGTGCTGAATGTAAATTATATTAACTATATGACATATATAATTATATTATAATTATATTATAATTATATTAACTATCTATTATAACCTAAATATTTAACGTAATAACAATATAACACTATAGCATCTAACTATATAACATAATAAATTATATTATCACTTGTTAGCCCAAACAATCGATGATAATCAATATATTTATTATTTTATTATCATCTTTTTTACTCCCAAAAATTGTTATATTATTATATAAAAAAGATTTTTTCAGTGAACTTTTTCACAGTAACTCTGTATGACATTTTGTGCTAAACTTATACATGTACTGAGTTGATTTTAAAAAATCTGTCTAAATGAACCGCCAACTTTTTTCACTACCTTTCTCTCCTTCCCTTCTTCTATCAATTTATAAATAAATATATTAGAGGTGGGGGAAGGGATGGGGGCTGCACAAACCTATTTCTAACCGAGCGGAACATTCGAAACGGACTCTAAATGACTGTCCAAAATGTTTTTAAAATTTGCTTATTTAGCCTACAGCATCTTTAATGTTACCCACATCACTTATGGCACGCTGGGTCATTATGTATCTAACCCGCGAACAAAAAGGTTACTTAATTTTGCCATCCAATTGAAACTCGATATTTATGTATACAAGAATTTTTGCATTTTCTGAACGCTGATTTTGCCGGTATAAATCTTATGGTCATTTTCGAATTTAATGTGTGCTGACCGTTTCACATTTGACATTTTTAACGCGATGATAAATATATTTAGTATTTTGTTTTTTAGTATTTTATTTAGTTTTATTATAAATGACATTAAGTTTCTGATTTGAGTGAACTGTTTTGATTGGTCGATAAAAAAATAGTAGCATATTTTGTCCGCTTTATAGACCTTAGTTTACCCCTATAAAGAAACATGATCTAAGCATATAAGTAGGGATATAACAAAGCTTACAGCAAAGCATACATATAGACTACCCGCTGTGCTGTCGACTTTACGACCCATGGTTACAAAAGACAACTTATCTACCAGTTCATCATTATTTTTCTATTAAAATAATCCCACAACCCCTTCCCCTGTTCGCTTGAATTAAAGTCTGCATCTCTTTCCCTAATGCATGCATTTTATTAAGCTTCTGTTAAATATTACATTACATCATGAATAGATCTGCTTATAATATCAGAATATATACAGATCAGCATAGATCTATTCTGTTGAGAGTCTCAGTTAACGTTTTATGATTAGGGTTAAGATATATAATCTCACACTCTATTAAAGATTAAGTCTAGAAAACATCAAAATCATATCTCTGAAACTAATTGTAGCTCTATAGTTTTCTAATTTCAACTAATTTTCTGTATATTATTTAAACTCTAGCTGTTTTTATGCTCTCATTAAATTGTAATATTTATTTACTAGGATAAAATAATTATCATTACAAATTAAAAATTATCAAGCTTTGTAAGAACACCACAAATTCTAGCTATAACTAACACCAAAACTCTAAAAACCAAAAACATATCTAAAAACTTCAATTGAGAATTTTTATTCGGTAAGGTCTTGCAATCCGCATCCCTCTCCGTCTCTGGGTAAAAACATTTATCTATTAGACGATCCGTGAAAACCCGTCGAGATATTGCGCCATCAATCCTCGGACGTCCGTCCTACCAAACAAAAGTCGTCGCCGAGCCCCTTTGTCTTGGGACAGAGTCGGTCGATACTCGATACCTGTAGCACCTGTTGAATTAAGGGTAGACCTGTCGTATTGGATAAGGGATGGATGGATGAGTGGATGAATGAATGGATGGATGAAATTAGATATGAATGATTGCGCATTTTGTCGTTTGCATGCAAATAGTTTACAAATATGAGGTACGAAAATCGAAATAGAGATTTTCATTGATTTGTTTTTGTGTACGGTGTTATATCATGAGCTGTTTGACAGAGATTTATAGATGTAATAAATTATTTATAATTAGTCGTTAACGTATATCTTTTTATTAAGTTTAAGGACAATTATGTATAGTTATATCAATGGGGGTGATTCAAATATTATAATAGCTAGTTATAGTAAATATTTGTTCGAGAATTTTAATTGACTTCGTACATACAATAAGCAATGACATAATATTGTATAGCAAATTGTATCGTTTAATTATACTTATACTGTTCATGCATTATATACAGCATAAATAATATTAAATATAATATGGTATGATGAGATGCAACGTATACATTGATACACTACAGTTTGAATAAACTTCTAAATGTTTTCCAGATATTGTGCGCGTACCTTATGTTTAACTAACTATATGTAATACATTGTAAAAGTCTGCATATATTGAAGTATATACTGTATATTGAACTTTTTTTCGTTCACAGCCATTTATTCGACATATTAAAACTTAACTTAATACAGCTTCGAACATTAATCAATTGTTAGCCCCTAATTATAATTCTTTAAACGTAACCCATTTAAAGATCGTTTTTTATTGGTCTGTCTATTACAGGAGAAGCGATGCGATTGGCCAGAGACTTTAGCTATCTTTGTGAGACTGAGTTCCCCGCTCGCCAGGCGGCGGAATATGTCGCGCGACGATCTCCCGCGACGTCCGGCGACCAAACGCAACGTCGCCATATGGCCGTGGCTTCAAAGTTAGTTTTGTTTCTAAAAACACAGTGTTATTTTGTTTGTTTTTTACGAGTTTTATTCGAAAAATAGCAGAAATGTATACATATCAAACAAGAAATACAAAATATAAATAACAGTAACATGTTATGATACTTAATTAATAATTAATAATAATTAATAATTAATTATAAAATTATTAATAATGTTATCTAATGTGTTAACATTAAGTAACATTAAGTCATAGAAATGTTTATAATGGTAAAATCATTCGAATGTTCATTGATAATCAGAAATTACACCCAAATATTTATGCTTCATAACTGTATCACAGCTTATATGTCACAGCTTATAAGTGACAGCTTATGGCATAAGTTATCATAGTTGGTCATATTGTAACACAATATATCAGAATTTTTTATAATTAAATGATCTACTCAGTTACCGGGTTGTGTTCAGCGTCCAGCGTTCACTCATCACTTTGTTTCTGCACACTTACTAATGGCGTTAAATAGTCTTTTTGAAATGACAAACAAAAATCGAAAATTTATAATTTTATTTTAAGTTTTAAGTTATGTTTTATGCGATATTGGTTATTATGTTTTAGGTTTATTTAATAATGTTTTATGGGTTATATTATGGTTTAGGTTATAGAATCGAGTTCTGGTTAAGGTTTAGTTTATAATTAGAATTAGATAGTTATTAAGTGCTTATAAGGACTAGTTATAATTGTTCATAACCTTTTCGTGGTTATTTCATATATTTTCTTATCCAAAATTTTTGAATTTCGTACAGCAAATATATATTTTTTTAAATATCGAAAATTTTCTAAACTTCATTGATACATGACATTAACAAGTAGATATTATTTCTAATCCTGTATTTTACATTACAGAAGTATTTGACTAATACTAAATAGTTCTAAGCTTCATATAATTACAGTTAAAGTTAAGATTACTGACAATTACCTTCAACTTTTTGTCAAACTAGTTATAGCTTTTATTGTTGTAATCTTTAAGTTGAGCAGGTTAACTGTCAATTATTTATAAATCATCCGAAACAACACTATAATGAGCTTGGCGTTATAATTTATAAAACCATAGTTTTTCTTTTTGACCATTTAATTTTTTGAAATTTTGTCAGTTTTTGTCATTTTAATGAACATCAATGTTGAAATGTCTAGTTTCACTAATTGGCCAGTTATCTTCGCTTCATTTGACGAAACATCAGCACAATTTTATGCCTGACTTTTTTTGAAAACTGATGCACTATTATAATATAATATCGAAAATTGATTACAATTTTTGATATTATATAGCTTAGTATAAATTTAAAGCTTTATGTTATTAGAATTAATATGAAAGTATTATGTTACAAGAAGTTGTATTATTTTATAAAGCAGATTGTTTAATATAAAATGTACACTATTAGCCTCTATGTAGATTATGTTTAAAAACAATAAGATGTAATTTGTTGCTGTTCCATTGTACTAGCTAAATACAATAGGCATTTAATAAAATAGTTGTATTACAGAGTATTGCTTATACACTTATTAAATAGCCGATTAAAGTAGCAGGTTTACAAGAATTCAACAATGAACAAAAAATTCCACATCCCTTATAATTTGTAATACTTATTTGAACTATTATTTAAACTGCCTTTAACTGTTTTTGTATACTGTCAATAAATGTTTAAATTTTGTATGAATTAAACTCGTCATCAGATTATATCCTGCTCAACTTTTGATAATAATTTATTTTTCTGTTTTACAGACAATTAGTCAAAGAACTTTTAGACCTAATCGTCCAAGATCGCACCGTGACTTCCACGGCGGGGGGTCCCAAACCCCCGACCCCCCTCGATCCAAATATTCAGCGCCACCTGTCGCATTTTTCACTCATCACTCACAGCTTCGGTATGCCTGCAATGGTCGCTGCTCTAAACGGCCTGCAGACGTATCTAAACGAAATGATTAAAACTGTGGACAAACTTCAGCCTATGACGTCATCAAATGACGTCAGTCTGGATAAAATTGACGAGAAAGAGAGTCATCATTGATAGAAAAGAGTTTTGTAGTAAAAGTTGGTGTAATTTTAGTCTTTTTATGAAGTATTTTTTTTAGTAAAACTGTATTTGTTTAGTGAATGTTTTTTATTAGACAGCAATAAAATGTAAACTTTTTTTGTGAAAGTTTGCAAATATAAATTTAGCTCAAATGAATATAATCGGATAACTTAGGCATTTTTATTGTTAATTTTTAGTTTCGGTCTTTAAATTAATGAAAATTAGTTTAAATATTACAAATAGAAACTTGTAAGAAATATTATATTTTCTAGCTGTGATTTCGCTCTGACTAAATTAAACTCTTGATCGAAATAATTGCTGTATGACAAAGCAATTTGGGTCTAGCCGATAAATAAATTAAATAATTAAATAATACTGAAATTTATTTTAAGAAAATAAAAGATATGTTTGTCAATTACATGGACTTAAACAAAATCAGATCAACAATTATTTTTTAAGTGTTGTTGTCATTAGGACAGGGTTAGAGTTATGGTTAGAGTAACGATTAAGTTACAAATGAAAGATAAAGTATAAAATTACGAACGTTTTATCAATTAAAGTAAAAACGTCTTTAACGTCTTTATAATAGTTATTGACTGTATTTTGTTAATATTAATGGTACGTTTAAATGTTACCATCGGTTTTGAATAGTCATTATTATTGATCTTGTATAAATTTTTAATATCGAATCTACTCTATCCTATAATGATATTATAAGATTCACTTTCTTTTTGACTGAACTATGATTTAACTTTGAGTATAAGTTCGGAAAACATATTACGATTAATTGTGTTTGCTTTAAATTTAGATTTGTGTTCATTATAACATCTTTTTAGAAATATTATTAAATAAATTTAATTCTGATACTTTGTTTGTTTTTAAGTTTTTTGCAGCAAATATTCTGTTAATAAATAAGTCTCGCCGGGATTCGAACCTAGAACCTTCTGACTATGATCACAATTATTTGCAAGGCGACGAAGTCGAAATCTTTGCCCTTGTTGCGCCCTTTAACGGAGTTATTATTTCGGACATAACATCTTGAGTTGTGTAAAAGACTAATTTTAATGTTTGTAATTTTAGACAGTTTTAATATTTAGCTAAATCAATTAAACTTAATTCATTTTTATAGACGATCGTATTTTAAATTAGAATAAAACGACAAGCGAAGTTTAGTAATTTTTTCTTATTTAAATAACAAACACATTTTATTGACAGTACAGAAACAGATCAAAACAGTTTAAATAATAGTTCAAAGAAGTATGGCAAATAAAAATTCAGTTAACAGAATGTATTTTTTGAAAACAAAATTTATGATCTGATTTTTTTTTGTTTAATTCAAACAATGCTTCAGGATCCTATCAAACACCGCAATAAAAATCTATAACTTATAGACTATAAGTATACAAGATACAGAGATAAGATTACAATAATTATAATAAAGTATAACAAAGTCGAGCATTAAGTTATAAGCAAAAGTTTAATAAAAAATCTTTGCCTAATAAGTGTTATTTTCTTTTTATTCGACAGAGAGCGATTGAATATTAAAATTACAAGTATTATAAATGATAATTATGAAAGTTTATGAATAGAAGACAAAATATCGAGAATAGTTGAATTTGAATTTAAAACAAGCAATTTTATCGTTAATATGGAGTAGTTATATTTGATACATGAAATAAAATAAATAAAATACTTTAGTCAAAATAGAAAGCAATATGATATTATATATTCTAAACGGGTAAATTTGGATTTATTTTTTAAAGCTACATCAGCTCAAAAAAATGCATTTAAAGTTACAACAGCAAAAATAAAATAAATTCTGTATTAATATAAAACCCTAACCATAATCTTAACCCTAAATTAAGCGCAGAAAGTGAAAATTCGAATGAATGCGTTTCGTTGCGATTGCGTTGTCTGCACCGATACCTCTGTCAATCTCGTTATAAACGAAAACAACTTTTTCAACCAAAAAACAACTCTACAAAGTAATAATTCTTATGATTAAACCTAGGAGCGAGTGTTTTACGAAAAAGCTCGAGGCTCTCCATTGGGATCAAGTGCACAGGGTGTACAGAGTACAATACATAATATAAGTACCCCGACAAATCGGCCCCGAGTACATTAACCCGACAAATCGGCCAAGTCAATTCATTTAGTAACCATAACCATAACTAACCAAAATGTTAATCCTAATTTTAGCAGTAACCTACGCATAACCTGAACCATAATCTCAATTCTAACCTTATAAGAATTAGAAATCGGGGCCGATTTGTCGGGGCCGTTTTGACGAGTCACAACAGTTTATAATGTAGTTATCCCAACAAATCAGCCCCGAATACAATAACCCGATAAATTGACCCCCGTCAGTTCATTTAGTAACTATTACTCAAGCGAACCATAAATTTAACCGAAAATCTAATCCTAACCCTAACTTCAATCTTAAACTCAACCCTAACCCCAATCTTAACCCTAAGAACTAACAATCGAGGCCGATTTGTTGGGGCCGATTTGTCGGGTCACGCCTAATATAAGCTATATTTTCCTATAGCTGTGTTTATTGGAAGTCAGATGCATTATTATGCTATAAATCTTTAGCGATAATGGAGTTTGTTTTTCTATTGCATCGAGGTAAATCGTGTTGAGACTGTTCACCGGATGATTTCAAAGGAATTGGTCTCAATTATGTAAGAGATGAGTGATAGGATGAAAAACTGAATTTTAGTGAAGCGAACTATTCGACTGAAATATAAGCGGAATTGTATTCTGTGAAACTGATTGTTCGTTCGAGAATGAATATTATTATAGTTGTAAGAGTATTATAATATTTATAAGCCAGTGATA
>JAQIXG010005921.1:0-10897 GCA_034700105.1 Oconnorella tubifera
TTCGATAATTTTTTCAAGGAGTGGGAGTGGGCCTACATTTTATAATTGTTTTTCTTTTTTCAGTGGGCCTAATTTTTATGGTGGGCCTGAGGCTGTAGCCTCCTCAGCCCCCGCCTTAATACGACCCTGCCGCGAGATACAAAAATTGTAATTTTTTAAGCGGGGTATGAACATAATATTGTTTTAAGGAAGCAAAAATAGAAATTGTAATTGGATTCTGATATTCTTAGTTTAATTACTGAAGAGGGTGGGGGAGGTTAAATCTGTTTGATAAAACTTAAAACCTTTTTTTAAAGTTGCTAAAAATTTAATGAAGCGGGGAAATTGCCACTTGCATCTCTTCATAATTGTGCTCTTTGATTCTCTCGTTTCAATCTCGACAGACCTTGCAATTTGTTTAGCTGTATCTTGTGGTCTAGTGTTCGTGTCAGCTTGCCATAGCTTGTTTATCGTTTCGTAAGCAAACTATCTCTAAATCATTGACATTATAACATAGGGCTTAATACAATCAGATTGATTTAAAGATATTTGTATGTGTCAATCGCTCATAATGTCTTGTATACTGGGATTAAACAGCTACACCGGCAGTATCGTGGTATTTGCTGGAATCTTTATTTTTACTTATTACATGCTGAAGAAAATGAAGAATTCAAATAAGCGTCTTCCTCCAGGCATAAGATCCGTCCCGATCCTTGGGTCCATGCCGTTTTTACCGTATTTCCCAGAGATGCCGAGGTTCTTCCAGAAGACGTCCAAAGAACTCGGTCCAGTCATCAGTCTTAAACTGGGAAACGCGTATGTTGTTTAATAAATATTAGACCTAATTTTTCGAGTGTATAATGAAGATCTTTTGATATAAAGAAAATTCATTTTCGCAATTACTTTGGCATGTGATTGAGCAAATATGCTTGCGACCACTATATGCAATTTCTTTAAGCTAATTGCAGCTTTTTCACGTTTATAACGGTTTATTAATCGCTCAATCGCTTAATATATTCTTAGCAAAATATTACTAGAATACTCCTTAGTTTTAAGGATACAAGAATAGGCTTTCTGTAGTTTTTGCTTAACTTACTTCAGCTTATAAACTTTAAGATGAAAGTTCATATAAGCCTGCAACTTTCAATATTTTTTACTTTCAAATGGTGATCAAATTTCTTTAGTTTGGCAGTGGTACTCAACAGCAAGGAATCGATCCAAGAAGCTTTATTAAAACACGCCGTGCCCTTCTCTGGACGCTTCTCCTTCACAAATAGCACGACGCTTAATCCACATGGATTGGGTACCAAAATATTGTAGAACTTAAATATTAATGATCCTCAAATAAATTGTTAGGAGAGTTCTTAACTGTTGACATATTATCAATAATATGTCAACAGTTAAACGTGCAATATTGTAGTAACATTGTTGATAGGGCTTCCTTTAAATTTATAGATATTATTTTTATCTTCACAGTTGATTATTACTTTTAATTGTGATTGTTTTTTGTAAATTTATAAACAAATATTTTGTTGATATTAGTTTTTTAATTATCTTTTATACGAGTATATTATATTCATAAAAAAAATTTAACTTCAGGACTGATTGAAAAAAATTACGGTGCACCATTTCGCAAATACCAACAGCTAACATTAAGTGTATTAAAAGAATTTGGTTTCGGTTCGGGAATAATGGAACAGCGCATCATGACCGAAACAGATGAACTTTTGACTTTACTCAAGCAACAAAATGGTAAGCCCATCTACCCAGCTCAGATGTTTTCCATGTGCGCTCTAAATGTGGTGGCTAGCATTCTATTCGGTGAACGAGTAAGCCAGACGGACAAAAAACTAAACCAACTAGCTCACTATCTAAACGTACTTATCACTAACAAACGTCGCTACATCGATTATTGTCCTTCCCTCAGATTCATTCCTCGATTTAGGAAAATACTAGACGAAGCCCTTGACGTCACGAAGCTTATGCTAAATTTCATCGAAAAAGAAGCCGATAAAAGCCTTGCGAGTAGCGAAGAAAGCTTCACAAAGACAATCATTGAACGTCAAGGAAAGGACTACGATCGCGATGAGCTTCTACGTCTTCTTCGTGATCTTCTCATCGCTGGATCAGAAACGACAGCCACTAGTTTACAATGGGGCATGGTGATGATGGCTAATCATCAGGACATCCAGAAGCGGCTGCAGAAAGACATCGATTCAGTGTTGGTTGGCTCGAGAGCTGTGTCAATGGATGATATGGTTAACTTGCCTTACGTGGAGGCCGCTATTCTAGAACTGATGAGAGTTAAAGCTGTGCTACCTCTCGCTCTCTTGCATGTCACAATTGAGGATACTGAAGTGGGGGGATACTTTGTGCCAGCAAAAACAACGGTAAGAATATTCTCTGAAATATTACAATGAAATATTAACTATCGTCAATGACGTATATTAAATGATAAATTATAGAATTTTTTATGTAATAAAAATAAATATTTTTGCAGTAATATTGAATATATTTTAGCGTGTATTATTTGGGCAAAATGAATAAATGCTTTTGTTATATTATACTTAAGGCATTTTCTCACTACGTAGGCCTACAGCATTTGGTATGAAATTATGCATGCCACAACTTAAGAAAGTAGGCCTACATTTGCATCACATTTTAACTGTCTAACTTTTCTCTATCAAGGTAATACCCAACATTTACAGCGTGCACATGGATCCGAATGACTGGCCGGAACCTGAATTATACAAACCGGAACGTTTCATAGATAATGAGGGAAAACTGTTTGGAAAAGATCGTGTCATTCCTTTTTCTCTTGGTAAGTTTAATGTTGACGTTTGTAAGAAATTTGTAAAAATTCTGGGTTGTGTCTATTTATTTGTTTAGATAATGTTTAGAAATCGCTTGAATGCAATAATAGGCGAGTCTAATTACAAATTGCACGATGATATGATGATATAGCATTCATGGTAGCAGATTTTATTGATTAGCGTAATCATTGTTATTTGTATACTATTATTGTTTAATTAATTGTCATGAAAAACGTATTTGTATGCTTTGCATCTAATTTGAAAACCAACGTTATATTAATAAATACTTTTTAAAGTAAATGGATATTTAAATATTTTATCATTTTAGCAAGACATAGTCCATACAGTAATATAATTAACTGACATCTTACATACTCATAACTAATTTAAAATAGCTTTCATAGCTGTTCTTAAGCAATTGTTGCAATTTTAACTTTTCTATAATTGTTTCAAACATTTATAATTTTATTTCATTCTGAATAACTCTTCAGAATGAATTAATTTTTATTTTTTTCTACAGGAAAGAGATCCTGTACAGGAGAATTTCTCGCTCGTCAGGAACTCTTTTTGTTTTTTACAACTCTCCTGCAACACTTCGATATACAGCCACCAGAGGGACAGGACAAGATTGTATGCGATGAACGCTTCTACATTACAATGTGTCCGACACCATTCGAAGTTAGAATGATTCCGCGTGACAAATAAACTTAATGTTTATTCAAACTATAATTGACTGTTAAATTAGAGGGAATATTTAGATTAGAGCTCGGTTGCTCTTTAGAACTTTGGATAAGTTCTATTAATAGTGTTTCTTTATTTATCAAACAACATTCTGAATCTTGTTTTATTTGTGAAAACCATCATATTACAAGAAGATCGTTATGACTTTTTTTTCTCGCGTCCATTTTGCAGCAGGACGTTTTGGCGCGATCGTTTTAGCGCAGGATGTTTTAGAGCTAGAGATTACTTTTTGAAATTAAAAAATCATAAAATGTGTTAGCTTTTTAAGTATGCCTGTATAAAACTCAAATTCAGTTACAAGTCAAAACTCAAAGTTAACTTAAAATGCAATTAAATAAAATTCAATTACATGTCAAAAGTCAAGTTAAAATGTAATTAGTAGGCCTAATTGCTTAATTGGAGTTTCATAGGCGGGCATTAAAAATAAATAGTGAAATACTATTAATTTTTATTTTATACATTTCTATGCTATAAGCATAACATTTTTGGATTTGATGTAATGTTTATTAAGCATGGGCATACATTAAAATGAATAAACATGTTATTGTTCATTGTTATCGCGTAATTTCTTGATTTTTTTTTCATTCTGAATAACTTAATTTTTTTTTATTTCTGGTGATAAAATGGTTGCGCCAGAAAGGTTACGCCGAAACGACAGCGCCAAAATGTCACGTATACCGTTATAATATGTTATATGTGGACTGCATATATCATTGTCAATATATTGCACGCTAGTAACTATAATGTTATGCTTGCAATAAACTTATCTCATTTTTTTGTATATAGTTTTGATACAGTTCTAAACGAAGGCATTATTTGTTTTAAATTTAATATGCTTGTTATTCATGAATCTGTAAATACGTATATATTATTATCTAATATTATAATAGATATCCTGCAAATTTATCGAAATTTATTCTTGGAATTTTGTCCTAGTAATAAATTAACTATAATTATAATCTAGAAAGAGATTATTTGTTCTCTATATAGTATATATCAGTTTAAATTCAGACAAAATTGAGCATGGAGATATTGTGGGGGTATCATCCCTAACTTTTTGTTATTTTATGCCTAATTTCGCATTGATTAATTTTAATATGTTAATTTAAATATTGCTCACTTACAGGTTATTATTATAATAAGAAATAAAAACATAAATCTGATACAATAAGAATATTTGAATGCAAATTAACTAAGCCTAATTTTTTAATTAATTACATTATTTAATTTATTTAATAAAATTTCCAAGCAGTATTTTACTATAATTAATTACACTCAAATTTATTATCATTAAATTAAGCTACAATCACTCTTCATATAATCGATAAGTTATAAAAAACACAAATCACATCGCTGCTTAATTCCGTTGCTTTAATTTTAATTAATTTTATTTATCGCGTGAAATCATTCTAACTTTAAATGGAGTGGGACACATCGTGATAAAAAAATGTTCATCGCATACAATCTTGTCCTGTCCCTTTGGTGGCTGTATATCGAAGTGTTGCAGGAGAGTTGTAAAAAACAAAAAGAGTTCCTGACGAGCGAGAAATTCTCCTGTACAGGATCTCTTTCCTGAAAATAATACAGAAATACAGCAATAGTCGAGAAAATATTCTAATGATATAATATTATTATAGCTTTTTATCTGAAGACTTACAGATTAAAAAAAATACATTTTTATCCGAGTTAATTTTAAAGATTTCTGAGCATCTTAAGCGCTATATTTTATTACTAACTTAATTGATTCTTATAATTGTTAATTTAGTATTTTTTTATAGCAATTAAACACAAAGTCGAGGTAAAACCTACATTTAAGATTAAGAAATAACGTCCTTTTGAATGAGACAAATTATGATATAAAAATATACAATGAAAATTACCGAGGGAAAACGGAATAACACTATCTTTTCCAAATATTTTTCCGTCCTTGTCGATGAAGCGTTCCGGCTTAAATGTTTCCGGTTCCGGGAAATCATCCGGATTCATGTGCACACTGTACAGATTTGGTATCACCTAGAAATAACGTTGATTTATTTTTTATCTCAATTCTTTTAATAGTTATCACATTAATTTGCATTTTTATAATAGTGTGTTATGATAATAGTTTATTTATGATAATATTCTATGATATGGCTCATAATAGACTGCTGCAAATTTTGAACTATAGCCTATAATTATAATATTATTGTTATATATATTGCCATATGATCAAAATGTAAATATCAGATTTTGGAATCAACTTGTTATTAAACCCTGGATATTTAACAATATACCAATATACCGTTGTTTTTGCTGGCACAAAATATCCCCCCACTTCAGTATTCTCAATGGTCACATGCAAGAGAGCGAGAGGCAGCACAGCCTTAACTCTCATCAGTTCTAAAATAGAGGCCTCCACGTAAGGCAAGTTAACCATATCATCCATTGACACTGCTCTCGAGCCAACCAACACTGAATCGATGTCTTTCTGCAGACGCTTCTGGATGTCCTGATGATTAGCCATCATAACCATGCCCCATTGTAAACTACTGGCTGTTGTCTCAGCTCCAGCGACGATTAAATCACGAAGAAGATGTGTCAACTCTTCACGATCGTAATCCTTTCCCAGACGCGCTATAAACTTTTTTGTGAAGCTCTCATCACTGCTCAGAATACTTCTATCCATTTCTTTTCCAACAAAGTTCAACTCCCACTTAGTGTAGTTAAGGGAATCTCGTAGAATTTTCTTAAAGTAAGGAACAAATCGAAGAAATGGACAGAAGTCGATATATCGACGATTGTTTGTCACTAATACGTGTATAACACGAGCAAGTTCGTTTAGTTGCTCGTCCGTTTGACTTCGTCTCTCGCCGAATAGAATACTAATCACAATATTTAGAGCGCACATGGAGAACATCTGAGCTGGGTAGATGGGTTTACCATTGTGTTGCTTCAGTAAGGTCAAAAGTTCATCTGCTTCGGTCATGATGCGCTCTTCCATAACTCCAGAACCAAAGCCAAATTCTTTTAAAACACTCAGTGTAACTTGTTGATATTTACGAAATAGAGCTCCATACGATTTCTCTATCAAGCCTGGAAAATATATTCAATTTATAAATATAATATGTCATTTGATGGAAGTCACTATATTGCCAAAAAATTACTGTATACACTTTCAGTATCTATTTTTGTCAGTTTTTTTTAGAAAAGATTCATAAGGTTAATTTTCTTTGAAAAGTTTGTTACAAGCCTAATACAAGGTAACAAATAAATGTATCACAATTATAAAATATTGAATTGGTAAATAAATTTGCTATGCCTTGCTGATGCGGATTAAGTATCACATTACTGGTGTAGGAATATCGACCAGAAAAAGGCACGGCTTGTTTTAACAGAGCTTCTCGAATCGATTCCTTGTTGTTGAGTACCACTGCAAGTCTATATGTAGACACAGTAAACACTAAGAATATAATATTCTAAACTTCAGGATGGACATAGTAAACTAATTACTCGATTTACATCAAATAGATTTCATTATTAAATTAAACATTAACTTCATAGTTTGAAAGAAGAATAATTAACCTATTCTGGGGTTTAAAACGTTATAATAACAACAAATAACTGACTATTGCCCCGGTGAAATATCCGTTTATAAATTAAATATGATTGAAAGCTAATTCCTCTCATTATTTAAACACGAATCGATTAATAATTTCATCTTATTTTCTATACATAAAGCTTTTTTGGACACTTTGAATTCAAATAAAAGTACACAAGTTATCAATTTCGCATACGTTGAGCCAAGTTTAAGACTGATGACTGGACCGAGTTCTTTGGACCTCTTCTGGAAGAACCTCGGCATCTCAGAGAAATACGGTAGAAACGGCATCGACCCAAGGATCGGGACGGATCTTATACCTGGAGGAAGACGCTTATTTGAATTCTTCATTCTCTTCAGCATGTAATGTGTCAAAATGAAGATTCCACTGAATACTATGATTGTATTAGTGTAGTTATTTAATTCTGGTAAGAATCCCATCGTTAATGATTAATTTAAATTTCTTATTTCGCTTGCAACATATACCAGAAGAAATTTGTAATACATAATGATATAGGCTATTTATACAAAAAATTAAGTTATTATTTTCAGAAATTAATCATAAAAAATCATATGCTATTTTGAAATTAAACGATGCCTATCCGATTAGGCTACACACTCCCTATAGATTTGTAAGACTAGACAATTATTGTATACTTATATAATGCGATTATAATCTCCACATATTATAAAACTATATGCAGCAGAGCACAGATTTCATGCAAATTATCAATTAGAATTGTGTCAGTTTTATAATTAGCTTAGATAAACTTGAGGCGTGGAATAAATCAGTTGCTAATTTAACTGAAGCAAAGGTCGTCTCTCCATCCCTCTAAATAATCATCGAACACTATAGGCCTAAGCATATATTATATTAAATGAAGTTTGAATGAATTCATTAAGAATGAATTCATAGTTGTATACAGTATATTATATTTATAACTTACATTTTGTATTAGGTATAGATTATGTGGTTTAGACCACATGTGGTGTAATTGGTTTATGATGGTTTAGATAAGTACATATCAAAGTTAATCAGTGAGACTAAAATAAAAGTAAATACTGTTTTGATTAACTATTAAAAATCGCCAAATATGTTTTCTGAAATTAAATCGATCCCCCTCGGAAATAAATATATGAATCAGTGTTTACGATTAAATTTAAACCCTGAACATAGTATTAAAAATCGAATTTTATTGTTTATAAATCAGTGCATGTAGGGATCCACTGTGAACTTGCATTGTCTACTTTATTGGCTACATGTATTAACATTAGAGTGACTTGAAGTATTATTACTCATTAATGACACCAAAGTTATTGCCTCTTGTCTTTGCTACTAAAATTAGACAATGTTCTAATTATTATTAAGCCTACTTTTACAACTATGCCTAAATATTTCACTATAGTGCTTTACTGCTTAGTAGCTTAACATATTTCAATGCACTGCATTTGATTGTTTAATACAGTGTGAACTAAAGATTAGTTCATTTTAAAAGTTCATTGCAAAAAACTGTGGCCTGAAGTAATAAATTAACTGTAATAAACTGTAAAACTGGAATAATAAATTACTTCTTGAAAACGTTGATATTAGCATATTACTTTTGACTGACTTAATTATAACATACATTTTAAAACTATAAGAGTGACTTATAGTTTTACTATAATATACATTATAAGAAAAGTTACTTTAGTGTCTAATAAATTTGAGTTTTTATGAATATTAAAAATTTATTACTAGTTTCAGCACTATATAGGGTTGCCAGATCGTTTTCTCGGAAATACCGGACACCATTAAAGATAAACGAACATCCTAAAATATCAGTTTAAATTTAATTGGCAGCCATGAGGGGGGGGGGTTATGGAGTTCTAACATTGCAGATAAAAATGTAGTTTTTGTAGTGTTTTTACATTTAACAGATGCTAGTTTAATGTAACCCCCCCCCCCCCTCCAATCCAATGACGATTTAATGAAAATTTTGAATGAGGAGGCTAAAAATAGAGTTATAACTTTAAAAATGTCATCACATACTTTTTGGAACTCCCCCCCTTTGTGGCACCCTGGCGTCGCCATTGTTTAAAATAGTAGTTTACCAGTGTAAAGTATTTTGGTCCAAACTAGTTTTTAAATTCAAAAACATAAACATGTAAATATGTAAACATGTATTGAGAGATTATTATATAAACGAAATATTTTAATTATCAGTAAAAACCAAAAACTCAAAAACTCTCAGTGTAGTTAGATGGCATTCTTAATATTTTGTTTAGTTGTCAAAAGCGCCACGAAATACATAATTGGTGGTCACAAAAGTTAAGAACGTATTAAACATGTAGAATATGCTATAACTAAGCAAAAAATAATATAATTTTTAACTAATTTTTAATAATTAATATAATTCTCAAATTTATGTCAGCGTTAACATGCGATGATAATATTTAACATCTAACTGTCAAATTTCACGCTGATATCTCAATGTGTTTTATAGTTATGAAGTTTCTTTACATTTTTTGAATTTTCTATTTAACCAAGCTCAATATTACAAAGATTATGAAAGTTTAGGCCTACAAAACTAATTTAAACTATATGATGAAATGGGCTGCCATATTCTTTAGTCATGAGATTAACTATTTTCAAATATCTGCCCAACAACAATTCTAGAGATTAAACTGTACACAGTTATTTAATTTTTAAAATACTTGTTTTTAAATGTATGTATAAATAATTCATAAGTAAAACATTCAAATGTGTAAAAGTCACAAGTGACTTTCAGCGTCACTTCGAGTTAGGCCTACTCAAGTTTTTCTGGAATTAACTCAAACCTAGTGGCAACAATTTAAAATTGATTAGCTAATTTAGCCCATCCAATGTTAAAGGTACAAAACGTGTGCATTTCATCATATAGTTTAAATTAGTTTTTGAGTAAAAATTATATTTTAAATTAATATATTAATTAAAATAATAATAATTATTAGTAATGAAAGTAAAAATCAGAAATTCAATATGTAACTAATGATCATATCGTATTTGTATAGTCAAAATCAAAATTTGGCAATGAAATTGTTCTTGTAAGGTTGCCACATCACTATTTTTTCAGCTGATCATTCATTTTTGGGCCTCCGAGTAGAGCTACACATGATTAGATATACTGGGAAATTTGCAAAACAATATATTTTTTATCTCCACATAATATAATATACTAAACGCAAAATTTCCCAGTACATTCGTCAGTTAAGAAATATTTTACCTCTAAACTTACACCTTTAATAATACATAAAAAATTCTTATGCCTGCAATGAAAATACCGGACATTTGCATTTCCGGTATTTGATCTATTTTTATACCGGACATTTGTCTCAAATACCGGACAGTCCGGTATAATACCGGACACCTGGCAACCCTAGCACTATAACCCTTTAAAATCATATTTAAAATAAAATTCATTATTTGCAGATATAATAATAGATAATAGATTAATAATTTCACAGTATGAAAGATCAGCTGATCTGAACTCTATAATAATAATAATAATAATAATAATAATAATAATAACTCTAGCCTTCTGGTCAGCCACTCATAACCTCCCCTGCCTATCAGATCCCTCTTTGATGAAACAAGCCGCCTGGAATAGGCCAGCCATCACTGCAGATAAAGCCTCAGTTTTGGCAGACGCTTGTGACGATCACCACCGCGCCAGAGTATTGGCTGCCATAGTCCCACACTCAGGAGACTGGCTTCACGCTCTTCCTATTTCGAGCTGTGGGCTACTCTTGGATGATGAAGCCATTAGAG
>JAQIXG010005922.1:0-10897 GCA_034700105.1 Oconnorella tubifera
TATGGGGCATTATTGGGGTCAATATATGGGGCATTATTGGGGTCAATATATGGGGCATTATTGGGGTCAATATATGGGGCATTATTGGGGTCAATATATGGTACAATATAGGGGTTAACTCTTTTTTTATGCTTAACATTTTTATTAATTTTAAGTCCAGTTTATCTTTTACTTAAATTCAAGTTGAGTTTACCTACTACTTAAACTTTCTCCTATCAGAGTCAAAACAGAGCGCCCCTCTAAAGAAACAAAAGACCTCGTTACGGCTTCTTTACCACGAACTAAAGAAAGAGCCTCGAAGAACGAATCATCTCCCAGTGCGGAGAAAAGAAAATCAGACGCGGTAACGAAAAAGATTGCTGATGACGATTCGGAACCGGTTAAAAAGAGTGGTAGCGCTGAAACGATAGTTAGGCAGACAGGGGAAGAGGCAGGGACAGCTGTGGGGGGTGAGGGGACGTCTCTTTCGGGGCATAAAACAAGCGAGGTGGAAGGGGGGTCGGCAAAAAACTCGGAAGAAAGGGGTAGGGATGATTTTTTTTATATTTTTGTTATAGATTTTTGGAAGTACCCTTTTATGATTTTTTTTTTAATTTGTAGTTGGCTTAGTTTTAGAATTAAGAAAGTTATATATAGAATAAAATACATACTATAGCCTAGTTCTTGTCTTCTATTCTTGTTTTTTAGTTCTTAACTGAGGCAATTTGAATGAAAGAAACTAACGTTTTATTGTTGAAGTTTTACCGTTTTTATTTTGCTACACGTTTTTGTTTTGTTTTGTCATCAGATGTGAAACGACGCAAAATTGAAGCGACATCTAGTGCTAAGGTTAGTATCGAGATCTTTTGAGCGATTCATTCCTCTTTCTTCTCATAACAACATCTATTTTATTTGACTCTTATTTTATATGACTATCAACTTTGTTTTATTTCATAACTTTTAAAGCAATAAAAAACGCTGGAATTAATTCTTGATTGAAAATCCATGCTGTAAAATTGATGCAGACTGTTTGTTCTTAGGGTTGGAGTTAGGTTAAGGTTTAGGATTAGGGTTAGGATTAGATTTCGGGTTAGGTTTATTGTCAGTGTGAGTTATAATTACTAAGTGAATTGATAGGGACGATTTATAAAATAAAAATTTATAACAAATTTAAAAGTTAATTTTTAGCGTAAATTGAATTTTATAAAAAAATTCAAGTGATTTGATTGGTTAGAAACTTGCGACATTTAGCTATTGAGTTGTTAGGATATACAGTATATTATAAGTGTGATTTTATATTAATTATTGGATAAGTAATTACAATTATTAATTAATTAATGTGGTTAATTACAATTATTAATCAATTAATGTGGTTAATTACAATTATTAATTAATTTATGTGGTTAATTACAATTATTAATTAATTAATGTTTACTGAAGACAGTTTTATTTTCACGAAAGCTCATTTTATTTTATATCATCAGCAAAGTAGTAACTGTTGTAATCATTTTATATTTTGCTGTGTTTGAATACTGTATTAATAATATAGATTATATGTTGTTAACGCAAGGAACTATTATTTTATTTCTTTATTTGTAAATTTTTCGATGTAGAGATTTTAAATTTATCTAAATAATAAGACTGGTATATTTCGAGAAAAAGTCTTTCTGTTTTTTGAAACAGCAGTTGATTCAAGTTTCTTTTGTTTTTCAGTTTTTTCTATGTTTTATCAAAGTTATTCTCAAATAAAATAATTGATATGAAATGATTGAATGTGTTAATAGTCATGACGTTTCTTACTAATCGATATCTGCACATTGTGTTGGTAAATAAGTTTTGTGCTGATGTGACGAGCAAATAGCAATTTAATATAGAGAATAATTTCTTTATCTCTATCTTGCTGCCTTAATATATCATTTTAATAATTGTAAACTTTGTTTTAGACTTTTATATTAAGTTTCTATTACGTTAAATTGTTTATTTTGTTAATTAAGTTTATTTTGTTGATGTTATGGTTCATTTTTGTTGTATTTTAATTGCGTCTAATTGCATATTTTAATTTATCATTCAATTTACTGTTGCAAATTGATGAAGAATGGCTAATAACAATTTGACAGTATTTTCTCTGTCTATCTTCAATTAAACTTGTGTTCAGTTGTTTTATTATAATTTTATCTGTTGCTAACTTGATCTTATTTATTTTATTTTATTTTTTTTACTATATTCAATGTGATATAGTTAGATGTAAGGCAAACTTTTTCATAAATTTTATTGCTGAATTTAAAACAAATTCATTAGTCATATAGCGTAGTTATAAATTAGAATGTAATGTTTGACTAGAAATAGTTGCACTCATTAATCACGCTTGTTGATCAAGCGCAGTAATCAATTATTGTACTAATCTTTGTTTTGTAAAGGCCTTTTTGTACTTTATGTAAACATTTTGCTTTATGTTAATTAGTGTGAATTAATAAAAATAGTTTTATCGTGGATTTAATAAAAAATTAAAACCATGACGTATTTAAACAAATAACTGAACGTTGTGTTCTCCAATTAAATTCTAACACTAAAGTTTCTACACTAAATTAAAGTTTTATTCCAATTATTACTTGTCAACTTTTGAATTCAATGTTTTATATCTCGAGTAAGATGATTAAATCTACTAAACGTTTGTCTTTTGAGTTTTGAGTTTTAATTAGATGGACGTTGAAGCGACTGAGACATCAACATTTCCATTTCATCTGCATGAATCCAGACCAATGATAATCATCTTGGAAACAATGTCTGAATGACAAAGAAAATTAATTCTTCAAGAATATAATCTCAAGGGATATTTTGTCAAGTCGCAATTTTTTGATGGCTCCACAAAAATGGCTTACTTCAACAGATTTCTCTGGTTTTGAAAGATTGTTATGAGATGCTTTTGAACAGATTCCATCAGCAAACTGTACTTGGTTTGTTTGGTCTTTAGAATGCAACAGAGTCATTTATTAGTGAAGCAGACTAGTGGCCATTAGCTCTTTTTTCCTGCATTCAGGTATTTATCATTTTGGAAGAAGATGTTTCTGATACAGACATTTAAGTGAGAAATTTTGCTACTCAGCTAATGCAAGTTTCAACTAGTAATGCATATGGGTGGTGCAGATTAGACGTGACAATCCAGTTTAGTCCGGTTTAACTTCAACATAATCCAGTTTGAACTAGTTCAGGTCCAGTTCAATGCAATCCGGTTTCATCCAGTTCAACATTATCCAGTTACAACCAGTTCCATTTCTGTTAAACTCTGCTTCAGTTAATATAATCCGGTTTGAACCAGTGCAGCCTAAACCAATTCCAACCAGTTTCAGTTCAGCACAATCCAGTTACAATAAACCAGAATGCTTCAAATGCTTCCTGTCATCCCAGTATCAAGAAATTCAATCCAATTTGTGACATCTTTCCAGCGTCAGTTTGCGTGACACTGATTGAATCTTCTCTACTGTGACATCTAGTGTCGCTTTGCTTGACACCGAGTGAATGGCACTGTGCTGAGATCTTAGATGATTGTCAGTCATTTCTCAAACGATGTAACAGCAATGTCGTTGTTGAATGTTTTAGGAAACAACTGGTGGCCCCTCGGAGCCATCTAGGAACAAGCACGCTAAGGTTTGGTTCTCTCTTTTTGTAGAATCTTACATACATTTCATTTATAAGAATTTATATTCAATAGTTTTTTTGTTTATTTATAACTTTATTATAGTTTAGAATCGTTAATCTTATAGTAAGTAAATGCATTGTGAATATAGCTACGATTAATATTTGTTAACATTTGTATACTTTTAATTTAATCTCTTTTCGTTAATAATAAAAAGGTGTGCTTTTTTAATACTAATACGATCATATTATGGTATTCAAAATTTAAACATTCTTCAATGAATTTAGTTTATTGTATGAATTGTAGTTTAATGATAATAATATGTACTTTATATTGGAATGGATTGAAAGAAAGTACATTAAGGCCTAGATGGAATATTGGTGTTGTATTATTTCAATTAAAAGGAATAGATAGCTTAATCAATGCACTGCATTAATCGTTATATTTCTAGGCCATGCCAGAATTATTTAATGCTTTTAAACATTTCTCTATATTTCTCTACATTTTTCTCTACACATTTCTCTACATTTTTCTGTATGTATTTCTCTACATTTTTCTCTACATATTTCTCTATATTTTTCTCTATACATTACTCATATTTTTCATGTTTTTATTTGGTGTTCAATAAGCTACAAATCTGTGTCATTGTGTTAGCAGCACAGCCCGTCATTTGAGCGCAGCAGCGGTGGAGAAGATACAGCGCGAGAGAGAAGCAATGGAAGGAGTGACACGAGAGAGAACAATAAACAACGAGAGCAATCACGCGACAGAAAGAGAGTCAGCAATGTAAATAACTTATTCTTTTTCGTTATCTTGTAATTTATCGCAAATAGCGAGTCATTTGCTTTTGATTGCGTTAGTAGAATGATAGTTACATGTATATTATTTATAGAAATATTAGTATTTATTTTAATAATGTTATTATTATTATAACATCTATCTATCATATATCGATAATTTGTTGTTTTTTTAATAATGTCACATCAGCACAAAAGGGTTATTTAGCAATGTTTTGAAAACAAATGATGAATGAACGCTTGGCACAGTGCAACTAATTCAGCTAACAAGTTGCAACTGTAGTTATGAGATAACTTGAAAAACATGCAAATAAAATGAGTTTTACAATAGATGTCAAAATTTATTTGTTGTAGGAAAGAGACGATGCATTGGACTTGAAGAGACTTAGAGCGGATGAAGCCAGTCCATCATTGGTTCAAGGTTTATAAAGAATTATTTAATTGGCCGATTGAATTTATTATTATATTAATAGTAAATTCTATTAAATTAATAAATATCTGGTAAATTTAATGACAACATTATACATTTTTAATGTATAGAGCTTTAATGCAGTGGTTTTGATAATGAGAATATCATTTTCTTTAATAGTCCTTTTCTCTTTGATACAAAGTTATTTCTGATGCTTAAAGTTCAGAAAAAGCATTATAGTTTATTACTAATATATCTTTTACGCCTGATCAACACAATGGGGCACTTGCATCTGCACTAAGTTAACCAATTTCAACGTTTTGTTATAGGCGCAACAAGTGTCAGTTAATTATTCGATCATATGACCTATTGATTGCGATTTATAAATTGCGCAAAATTTCTCGACGAGAAATTTAGAAATTCTAAAAAAAAAGCAGAATTTCTAAATTAGAAATTCTGTTAATAACGCAAGTCAATCAGATATTTAATTGTTGCAGGTACAAAGCAGTCGAAGCATAACGGAAGTGAACAGAGATCATCAAAGAAGAGATCTACTGAGAAAGTTAGTCGTTTAAAAACTTACAGCTAGATTTAATCGTTAAGGCTTATATTTAAAGTTTTATTTGAGAACAAAAATTCGATTTCAAAGCTTCCCCTTTATGAATAAAAACCACTTCAAAATTTATACTCTTCATTCCCAAAAGAATTTATTTACTTTACTGCGCTTGAAGGACAATGATTCATGCATCGCTTAATTTCTACGCATACCTTTTTGTAATATATCACCAAATATCTTTCATGCTGATGTGACATTAAGCAGCAAATATTGCGAGTCGATAACGAGCTCAGTTGATATCTACCTAATTCTTATTATTTTAATTAAACGAATGTTGGTGAAAAATTCGTTGATTTAGTCGGAGAAAGTTCGCGGTAAGGCGTCGGACGAGAGTCCACTGACTAGAGACAGAAGTAGAATGACAGCAGCGGCGACACCGCTGGACTTTGATGAGAGGGGATCATCGCGTGATGATCACCCGCTGGGGATGAGATCAGAGGACGCGACATCAAAGGAACGACATCGAGTGAAAGCTGAAGATGATGTCGTCAATCACGCTAATAAGAAAGTTTCTAGTAAGGTTAGAAATCGATTTATGTAGAATAAGAAAGATTATAGAGTGATTTAGAATTAAGTAATATAGTTTAAGTAAGAATAGATATTGATATAGTAAGAATAGAAATCACTGTATCATTACAATAGCTAGCATCACTGATAAAAGCAAGGTACATTTGTGACAGTTTTATCAGTAGTGAACACACACAGCACAATGCTGTCTCGGATAAAACGCCTACATCTCTTTCTTTCATAAGCTTATTTTTTATAATTTTAAAATTTTTGAAATGTTTTTTAAAAAATTGAAATATATTGTCACTACTAGGAATGGAACCCACCATTATCCCTCTGTTAGAAAGATGCAACTGATCTCGTACAAATCATATTGTCAGTTAGTTGTGAGTATTTAACTGTTTGTTTTTTTGTGTTCAGGAATCACCGGATAAAGACAGAAGGATCTCAGACAAGAGGTACAGAGCTTTCATTGCCTTTAGAATTTTTAGTAATGCTTCAACTTTATGTTACTTTCAACACTTAACTCACTATCTTTTTGACACTGAACACTGATGAACACTTTGTCTTTTTTAGCACTTTGAATGAACACTCCGTCTTTTTTTAGCACTTTGAATGAACACTCCATCTTTTTTTTGCACTTTGAATGAACACTTTGTCTTTTTTAGCACTTTGAATGAACACTTTGTCTTTTTTAGCACTTTGAAGGAACACTCCGTCTTTTTTTAGCACTTTGAATGAACACTCTGTGTTTTTTTAACACTTTGAATGAACACTTTGTCTTTTTTAGCACTTTGAATGAACACACTGTCTTTTTTTAGCACTTTGCATGAAAACTCTGTCTTTTTGACATTGAAGTAAAGTTGATTTTTAACGGTGTACTTCTTTTTATGATCAAAAATCAATTACTTAATTTTATTACAGTTCATAACATTATAGAAACTCTTTGATATTGTTCATGTTCAGATAGAATCAACATCCCCCCTCTCTCCTGGGCCTATTTTGTTTGCCCCCCCCCCTTCCCCCTAATGGACTTTCTATAATTATTTTTAGAATATATATGTTTGTGAATAAATAAATAAAGAAAATATATCTAATTCGTATCATTTTTTTTTTCAGTCGATTGAAAAAGTCTAAGCATTGATGAAGTTTTAACTAGAATTGAACTTCATTGTGATTGGCTGTCTATCATGTGGATTTTATTCTTTATTGGACTTTCACGAGCCAGTTAGATGCGTTGTTTTAACTCTAAACCAATCACATTCTTTGTATTATATGCAGCCGTTTAATGCTGTGATGCATTGACCATTGACTGTAGCTGATACAGAACAATTTATTTACAATAGCTCTCAATAAACTTTGACTTGTTTCTTTTATTATTAATTGAACGGTAAATATTAAGTTTTTGCTGTAAAACTTTTAATAGTAATTACTACTTTTCTTAAAATCATAATTTGATATAATTTCTTACATTGTCAAATTAATATTTGGTTTATAAAATTCTAGTTGTTGACTTATTTTATGTCATGGATTTCTTTTGCAAATTTTTGGTATTTTAAATTTTGGATCGCTTTCACTTTTTGAAGTATTTCAATCCAGTTAATTTTAAATATGAGCAGTAAACCTACCTTTTTACCTTACAAGTCCATTTATTCCAAAAGAAAAAAAATTATACGAGTAACTACGAGTAACTTACACAGTTTAATAAAATAAGAGTTTAGGACAAAAACATTTCAGTCAAAATCGAATTGAACGGATCAATAAATTTCTAATCCTAGACCCTAGTCTCACCCGATCTCTAGACCATAATTGTTACAACCGAATAATTCTAATTAGACTGAGTTTGTATCGAATTCGACGGGTACTGAATTAGTTTTAGACTGAATAAAATCTGTAAAAATGTAAAAGTCTGTTAGTGAAAGATAAAGACAAGACCTTAAATTTGAAATTGAACTGTAAATTGGCTTATATCATAAGCCTAATAAATAAGCCAACTTGTAAATAATATCTTTATATAATATATAATATAAACATATATAATAAATTGGCAACGGTCTCACATTGAATGAATATATTTCGATTTGATCATGATATATGATAACAGAGATCTACTTTAGATTCCCTACAGCATTTAAGCTAAATCAGGTCCTGGTGATTTTATCAATAAATACAACATTTTAGAAACACTTTAACAGAGCGAAGCGCTCATTTATTTTGCATTCTTTCGAGAATAAGCTGAATATCTAAGTAGAAACTTCTTTTCTAAAAGAAAATAGAAAACTTAGATTCTTAAGTCTGCGAAATAATACAATATTTGGGGAGTTGGGATGGGGGTCGGAAATTAAATTATTTGTAAACCGTTTCTTTGAACCCCGCTAATTTTTTTTATATTCAATTTTCATAATATCGCAATTCTATTATATTCGAATATAACATAAAAATAAAATTAAAAATTACAGAGAAAAGCATATTGTAGATTGAATAAAAAGAGAAAAAAGATTAAAGCATTAATATGAACCCTTAATTATTGTATGCGAAGACAAAAAGTTGACACATAATCTGAAAAGATGACATTTCTGCCACTTATCAACCCAATTGTGAAATCCCCGTTAAAAGCTGTTATTTTGAAACCATGTTTAAAAGCAGAGTATACATATACCAAATAGAAAGATGTAGCTATACCAGTAGCTCATTTAGGGAGGTCTGGTTAATATAAAGCGGCTATCATTATAAGTTGATGAGGAAAATGTATATAGGCCTATCGCCTCTACGATATAAAAAATGCCTATACTTGGATACAACTTATTGTGCAGTTATTATTACATAAATGCAATAAATTATTAAATAAGGTTAATTAGTAGACTTCTGCAGTAAAGTTAAATTCTGTAGTAGGCCTATTTAGGCCTACCGTCAAAAGAATGTCTCCTATGTCTACGGTTCAATTCCTGGCTTTCATATGTACCACACTTCTCATCTACTGCTTTGTACGAAGTCTAACCCTAAAAACCGGTAAGAATTCTAATCATCTTTTAACCAATAAACTAGATATTGCGTTTATAAATATAAGCCCATTGCTGAAAAGATCCACCCTCCTTTCTTCATCAATCAGAGGGATTAAAGGAGGGAGGGTAAATTATGTTTATTAATTAACAGCGCACAGATGTAATAGCGTCGTGAGGGGGAGGATCCATGCATAAATAAATGTGCAAGATGTTAATTTCTTTTTAAACAAAAGAAAAAAATGTAAATGACATTTTTTTAAAACCAACCTTTTTTAATGATTGATGATTTAATTTTTTTTTTCAATTGATGATTGAGGTAAATTAGATGTTGTTTGTCAATTTAATATATAATAAATTTAGAGCCGACCTATAGAGAATATACTAATTTTGTATAAACACTAATTTATGTTTCTTTTTCTACATGGTATTACAGAAGCTTCTTCAGTGACGTCACCGTTGTTAATATCACGTGGATACGCCCACTGGGCGGAACTTGGAAGCACCGCCTATCTAGCCTGCGAGTTCAAAATGGAAGAATTTAGTCTTTTTGATAATCCGGTCGTTTGGGTTAAGACTCAGTTCAATGAGAAGACGAGAATAAACAACATGGGGATGATATACGAACCTTTCTTTTCAAGCAGAAGATTTGCTGTCACTTTAGTGAATAGTGCACCTAACTATAAAATAACTTTGATCATACAAGGTTGGTAATATACTGGGGCGCTTGGGGTAAGTGTATTCTAGGGAGTCTGCAGGGACAAAAGGGGAGTTTTTCCTGTCAATCTTGACTTTTTTTATCTTTTATTTCTTATCTTAAAGTTTTATTTAAAATTTGTTAAATCAATTTCTTTAGGGGTAGTTAATATTCCTGTTTTTGTAAATCTATCACACTTATAATCCCAATTCTTTGATAATGTTTTCCGTTTTACATGTGTGCAAAACATATTAATTATTGTAAGTTTACCTGTGTAGATTTAATATTTGAGGACAGTGCTAACTACACATGTGAAGTTCGAAATAAACTTTCCCAAGTTTTGCTAACTGTCTCCTACATTATCAATGTAAAAGGTTTCTTGGATTTTTTTATTTTTAAGTTCTTATGATCATAAAATATATTGAAACAGTATTAATTTGAGTTATGATGAATTAATAATGTACAGTATAAGCAATTGTTCAAAGCAGTGGCGTAGCCAGGGGGGGGGGAAGTAATTTGTGTCACTTTGAGGGGGTTGTGACCCGCTCGTGCACTGGAGGAAATTGTTTTGTAGTGTTAATTGTGTCAGTTAAAGTTTTAGCAGTAGGCCTAACCCCCCCCCCTTGTGAAACTTTAGTAGTAAGCCACTAGCATATATGTCATATATTTTTGTCTACAACGGACGAAAAGAGATTTGTAATGACATATATTTTTGTCTACAACAGACGAAAAGAGATTTGTAAGTCTATTCATGTCTCATTATAAAACACATTCACTAAACTTTCTCCAAAAACCTAATTTCATTGAGAAGGAAAAAGATCGCTTCACAAACACATACGTCACTGCTAGAGAAAACCACGTTATCAATGCGTCATCGACAACCAATAATAAATTTCCGAATTCTATTAATGACGTCACAAGTCACGCCTACGGTAGCCTACTGAAAGTTGACGGACAGCTAGTGTTGAAAGCTGACGAGCCAATCACGCTTGAGTGTATAGCCTATAGCGGTTATCAACGTAGCTCTGTTAGTTTGACGCTAAATGGAAAGGATATGACCGGACAGTTTGGTTTGGTTTACAAACAGATTGTAAGCGGAATCATAGGGTTTAGAAACGTAACGGTAGGTTGCAATACTACATTGTAATATACATTTTAACTGGCAACCTGTTTTTTTTAATGCAATCTGTCTGTCTCTGGCTCTGTCTGTCTGTCTCTCTCCCTCTCTCTCTCTTTCTATCTCTCTCTCTCTCTCTCTC
>JAQIXG010005923.1:0-10896 GCA_034700105.1 Oconnorella tubifera
TAGAAAAAGAATTTTTTATGTACCTTTTACCAAATTTGCTGTAGGGGTAGGCCCCATCATTTCGTGACACCGTGTATTATAACAAACATTATAACACAAACAAATCATATCAAATTGATTTATATATCAATGTAAGATGTAAATAGATAAGAGAAACAACAAGAATTATACAATAAAATGAAGCAGTACTTTAGGCTACAATTTGATTAGACTAAAAATAAAAACTAATGATGAAAGATAGTAAGTCTTAAAGATAATAATCATCATTAGCATTATGAATAGGAAGTTAATTAAACTTAACCAAAAATATACATTGATAAATATGATGATAAGCCCGAGATCAAACATGAACGAAAACATTACACAATATAATAACGGAGATCTAAAAATATAAGATTTAATGGACCAACCCTAGATTGCAAGCACTGTTGTATCTGTTGTTTGAAAGACGTGATGTTTTGTTGAAGTGAAGCTAACCGCTGAACGGCCAATGTTATGGAATCAATCTCTGAACCGTAGGAAATACTGTCCAACTCAGTCTATAGGAACATCATTAATCAATCATTCAATCAATCCATTAATGAATTGGTCAATCAAATTAATCAATATATAAATTAATCATTTCATTAATAAATCAATTAAATCAATCAGACAATAAATTAATTCATCGATTAAATAACCAATCCACTAATCAATTGTTCAATAAATCAACAAATAAATCAATCAACTAATCCAACTAAGTAACTAATCAATCAAACAATAACACAAAAAATAAACAAAAAAAACTTGCCCCAACTATTAACCTATATAATTTATTACAATTCACTTCTTAATTGAACTAATATATGCTCTTTGATCATTATCATTATTTGTCATATCTCTTATATGCAAAAAAATCAAAAACCATCTAAAATAATGATTACTGCCTTAACCAAACAACTCATTAAATTATTCAAACTCAACACTCACTAAGCCCGCTATAAACTACCTGTCGGTCTTGCACCCACTGCATCAATCTCTCTATGTTATCGAGTAGATCGCAAGACGACTGATCATCAGTCGTTGAACGTATTTCTCTAGAACGTTCCGTCGCTGACTTGACCGAAAGTCTGCCCAGCCACTCCGCGTGTATCGCTTTCAGCTGATCCGTTTTGCGTTGTATCGCGAGTATTCTACAAAGAATTCAAAATATAATCAAATTTATAAGATTCCATTACAAAGTAATCTTTGCCGGCGCGGCGAGAAATATAGCCGCGATGCTGGGAACTTTTGGGACCGTTTCCTAAGACACGCTTTAATTTTTATTGTCTTAACGTATGTCAACCAAATGTTTATTTGCCAAACATGTTCAAACTGTTTCTGTTTATTAACTTTTACAATAAAAAAAAGTCATCTCCAATAAAAACATAATTACACGCTCTATTTCAATTATTATCATAAGGTTACATTGACTGAGATTTAAACTAATGACCGGCTTATCCGTAGAAAGACGATAAATATACAAAATATATCTAAAAGTCTATACTTGAGAGCCTATACCTGCTGTAGAGCTGATCGGCCTTATGATGTTGATCGCGTTTTAAACTCTGTACATCAGCCAGCATGCCTCTAAGGCTAGCCTCTAGTCCGGTCAGCGTATGACTCATAGACTGCAGCATATACAGAGCTTCATTGTCCGATAGCTCGCTCGAGTTGAGATTCTCCTAAACAATTCAAATATAAAACTAGAAACGCAGCGAGAGAAAAATCAAAAAAGAACAAGATACTTTAATTTAATTATAATTTAATTAAATAACGAATGATTTATATGATCGAAAATCTTAACAATGCTATCGGAAACGTAAACTTCTATTTCTAATTGATTTAATCAAACTAGTCACTCTAGTTTAATTAAATTATCAGAATGAATTAATTAATCATATGTTGACTAAATTTAACACCAGGAGCAGTAGCGCACTTGATAGCGCGTCTGTCTACCAAGCTGTGTGTCACTGGTTCAAGTTTAACACAAGGTGCATTATTATATTGAAATATAATAACGTTACATTTTCATAAATTTAACAATACTGCATGATACTTAATTCGCCAGGTTTTTATCTAAGACAGCATTACCTTGTATGTGTACATAATCTGAATGCCATATTAACATCTTGTGTTCACTCATACAAACTAGTATGTCTACTTTCTATATAATTTCCTTCTGAATTTAAATAAATCATTTAAGTTTGCCAGTTGATACAAGTTACAGAAAATCATTGCTAACTTAAGAAAGAATATTATTATTCAAGTTCAGACCTGATTAAGCCTCTGTGACAGTGTGTCAACATGACCCTCACAAGTCTGACACTCTCTCGCTAACTTGTCACCTAATCGATGCAACTTTTCAGCTCTGCAACGTAAAACATTCCTCTTTTAAAAACTAATAAAAATGCTCACACATATAATGATTTCTTTATAATTTTAATCGTTCTTTAAACGTCATATCTTTATGAGAATTCTTATGTCTTTCCTGATACTTTTTACAATACCTGCAATTGTCTTATCTATAAACACTTGCAAAAGATTTATTTATATGAACTGTACACATGTGTTAAGTACCAAATAAATCAGAAACTGGTAGCAAATAAATAAGTAATGAAACATGATAACAACCTAGTGAGTTCAGCCTGTATAGCCAAATCTCTTTCCTGCAAGGCCAATGTGAACCGATCCCACAACCGATTAATATTGTCTATATGAAGAAAATTATCTCTTGTTATCACATCTGCTGTTCCCAAAGATAGATCCTAAAAATCCAGGTTTAAACTTTCATGTAAAATAATCAATACACAGTAATATGTAACATAAAAATACTGTACAAATGCGATAGTTTATTAGTTTATTAGTAAAGCATCACCCTCAGAACTAATAGGTTCAGTATTCCAATCCTGTATGACTCATTACATTTCACTCACTTGTTGCACCCTTTAGCGAGAAACTTTAATTAAACAGCAATATCTGAGACATCATTCACAAACTAGTATCCTTGAATTTGGCTTTTATTTCAAACAATTAAAATAGTTTTCAAACAAAAAAAGATAGAAAAGTAAATACAATTATCACGCTTATATATTACATATTATAACATAATTATAAGCCAATTATATGTAAATCCACAAAAAAGACAATACAACAAAACTCTAGATGTCGATGAGTAATTAAAAGTCAAAAATAACCTTTACTAGAATTAAACTAAAAGATTAAAGCAAAAGAAATGAGAAGCTACCACTGACCTGCACGCGTTCAAAAAGTTGTGAAAGTCTTTGTTTGGCTCTGAGATGAGGTGGGACTACCTCAGATCTGAACCGACTAAACTCTGACTGGACCAACTGAGCAAAACAGAAACATTCATTAAATTTTAACAAACATACCAAAATAAGCACATATTTAATTTAAGTATATTACTGTAGAACACATTTAATTTTTTACATGTTTAATGCTTTAACTTTTGTCAGATGAATTTTTATTTGCGACACTTGTTCTAACTGTTAACTTTTGGTATTTATATAAACATTATTACTCTTATATTGCTTTATTTTGTCACTACATAAATATATATTAAGTATATTATTCTCAAATGTTGAATACATATTAATATTAATAAAAACCTTAAGATCTGTGAGATTGGAGGGAAAGTGTCGTTGTAACATTTCTGTAGTGGCATCATTTAACCAAGATCTTAAGCCTGATGCTAAATCATGGTACTCCTCTAATGCTAGCAATCTCTCCTACAGAAATTAAAACAGATGAGTTAAGTTAAGATTAATGTACTAGAATATTGTATTATATATGAAAGATATCTCAAGCATAACTGTAAATTTAAGCATATTACTAAAGAACGCAGCAAAGTTAGCAAAACATTGACATTTAATTAAGGTATTTGAATCTGGACATATTTCGTCCGAGTCCAGCGCTCTAACCACTTCTCTAATGAGCACTGACTTAAGCAGATCAGCTACTAGCATAATTATTTGCTTATAAATGCCTAATATCAATCAGGACAAAAAGGGCTAATAATATATTTATCAACAACATCAGTGCTTAGTCACTATCGGACAAAGTGGAATGTGTTTTAATGTTGTGAGTTGGATGTACAGAAGATAGAGTTGCAATGTTTATGTACATTTACGTATTCAAATGAAGACAGGAGCAAAATATAACATAATAGCTGGCCAGTTGTCAGAAGACTGATTGACCAGAAGATAGTAAGTAATTGTATTAGAGCAATAACTTGACTAATGATTTATGCAGACAAAAAATATTGGTTAAAGACAGTGTAGCTGGAAAGTCATTGCTCAAGTTATTGCCCTAATACAAACACTGCATAAACATAAATCTAAAATTACATTCATGCCATTTGGATTACATTAACATAAAAAAGATTATAACCTATGTGTCAATAAAAGAAAATATATTACTTTACTCAAACTTACATTATCGCGTAGAGATTGTTCCAAGGTAGGAACGTGTGGGAATCTATCGTAGAGAGATGAGACGTAAGTTAGAACAGATCGTTCATCAGGATCAGCCAATGTGTCAACGTCTTCTGGATCAAGTAACTTTGTCACTCCAAACACATTCTCTGCAATGTCAAATGCCAGCTGAAGGTTCTCCCTCGAAGGCCTTTTTCTCGCTTTAGTCATGTCTATCAAATCAGGCCTGCAAGAAAAAAAATTCTAATGCAAAAATATCTAATGATGTTGAAAATTATCAATTGAATGCACAGTTGATTTGAAATCAGCAATCTCAGCAAAAATATCAGAGAAACTATATATATATCAAATGAGACACAAGGTATAGTTGTCAAAATGGCTGTGCAGCAATTATATTATAAAATTCAGTGAAAGAAACTAACTGAAAGATCAAAATCTGAATCAAGCATCTTTATATATATTTTAAAATGCATTCAATTAAAATATAGACCCAGGTGAGCGATCTACTGTTGAAGTAGTATAGACCAAAAACTTATTTGCTTTAGTGCATAAATGTCCCCAGTGGCATTATAAATACCACTCAAATAATAATCTACACACAATTCAAAGTCTTGCATAATAAATACACATACAAAGCCGTCCTCTAAATGTGATCAAATACAAATTCAAGAAAGCACTAAGAAAGAGATCTAAACAAAGAAGTGCATTGAAAAACAAAATTTTCAAATTTGAAAAAATGTCATAAAAATTTCATAAAACTGTAAATTAAATACTAAGAGTTTAATTTAGAACGCAAATTTCATTTACAATCCTAAAATAATAATGTTAAAATACAAAATTTTATAATTATATATCGAATAAAGATAATAATAGTTACTATAACCATCAACATTCTATAATTAATATTCAATGATGTATAAACTTTCATATTTATAGTCCTATAGCTATTTTAATAATTGCAGGTCAATTTTGTACAAGCCCACAACACAATGATAATTACTCAATAAAAGAAGTTATTTTAATGGTCTTGCCCCAGCTTGTAAGAAGATATAGCCAAAAAAATACCATCACAGTTTTTCAAAATTATGAAAAATACTATCAAAATTATGTAATCAACATTACAGAATTAAAACAACTACACGACAATGGGCAGTTTGAACTCTAATAGTCAAAATATACATGAATAAATTTCTAACTGCATTCAATAAAGAATAATTATAGCATTCAAAAAATGAGGTTTAAATATGTTTTAAAGACCAATCATAAATACAAATATTTATAATAATATTGTCATATTATCCATTCTGTCTATTCTGGATATCAGCCCATCCACTTTTTATCCTTTAAAACCAAAATGGACCCAACATTCAATTAGGCAAGATTTTAAATTTACTGTTTAAGAAATAGGTATATATGTATATATATTAATTTTTAGATCTGATATCTCTTCCATAACTAAAGCTAGTAATTACTTTGAGCTCTGCAATAATGAGTCAACTGCAAAAGTTGTCATATGCAATTGAGATTTGAATACCAGCATCCACTGTGAGCAGCAATTACCATATATAGTAGCAGCAATAAGAGTAATCTTATCACTCGGCTCTCTCTTTATACATATCAAATGAAAATCCCCCTTATATCTTATCATATATAAAAACAGGAGTAATACTGTCACAACAAGGAATACAGAAAAAGAATCGAGCCAAAGCAACAAGAGCCAAACTTTAAAACACATACAAACTATAATAAAAATTGAAATTAAAGTTTTTGATAGCTTCTCCTAAAAATTGAGAAAATATTGAATGAATATGATTAAAAGATGCTAGATAACAATGATATTACAGTGCATTTTATAATACAATATAATATGATACAACATATAACAGTAAAGATTGTTAGACAATGATATTCATCCAGTCCTACCTATGCCTGTGTAATATAGCCAGGAATGCCAGTCCACTGGTCCATGACTTGGTGAAGTCACTGACATGTATGCCTCTGTATCCTTCAACCATTCTCTGACACCACAACAGCAAAGCTTCTCTGACTGACGCGTCATTAGTCTGGCCAGTCACTATCACGTCACCAACCTGTGACAAAAAACAACAAATAAAACAGAATAAGAAAAATGGAATCTACATTTTTATACACAATTGATAGATATTTAGTATTAATGATGTTTTGCCAATGGGGATAATAGCTAAATATGACATAAAATATGCTACAAAATACTATATATATATATATTGTACTTAACATGCTATGAATTGAGTGTAAAGTAACAAATATTGAAAAGACCAAACACACAATTTGCTCCATCTATGATTTAAATAGATTTTTAAGTAATCTTGTGATTACTGTAAAAATATTATACCAAAAAAATAACTGGAAATTATTGTTGGTGAGTTTAAATTGATTTAATGTTTAATGTTTTAATGTTATTAAAAGAATTAAAAGTATAATCGACCTACTTTCAATATTCACACACACTAGGTGTGAGCAATGATAGAATACAAAAAGCTTAAAGCCAATTACCTATTATATACACAACACATTCTTCTGCATATAACACACATACAACAATTTCTCTCACATACACATTCGATCTACTCTACTCTGTGAGCACATCATTTTAAATATAAATCATATCATTGTTGTATTTCTAAAATATTATTCATTCGGATTGTTTACTGACTCAGCAGAAATAGACTTTGATATTTGTACACAAGGGGGCAGCAATAAAATACCTTTCATTGACACAATGATGCACTTCATTGAAATAGTTGACAAAATCATGTGCATGGAATAATCAGATTACCAGTAAGTAACTATGCGAATTGAATTGAATTGCGTGTATTACCAGTAAGTATATTGAAAAAAGCTCTATTAGAAAACCTCTTAACCAGAAGAACACAAGAACAAAAACTAAACCTAGTGCAACTTATATACATATGTAATAATTACAAATTAATAGATTACAATATTATTAAAAAACTAAATCAAAAATACTGAAACTAATTCGCATATATTTAAATTTAAATAGAACTTACATCTAACTTTCATCGTGAAGCATTCAGCATCAATATGAAAATGCACAAAGTAAAAGATAAACTTTGTAAATGAAAGTTTGTGCAAGTACTAGAATAACACAAAAAATACGCTTCTTCAGTTTTTCAATATTATTATCTAAAATTCAAGTTAGAATCTAAAAACGCAGACAATCAAAAAGCAGTACAAGTTTATAGAAAAAGTATTTTTAAACAATAGTTTTTATCTTATTAACTGGCAATCGCTTACTAACTGTCACCAAAAGTACACAAAGTACATAAATACCAAAAGTAAAGAAAGATACATTAGATGTATTATTTATTAACTTCAATATGCAAGATTTAGGCTTTCACTGCTGTATACACACAATTCAATTAGCAATAATTAGACTAATCAGTATAATTACGCTGGAATTAGTATAATTTGTACTCTAATTGCGAATTATATTGAATTACTGTAATTCCTACCAGATGTTCAATTCTTAAATCATTCCAGTCAAACTGGAATCAAACAACATCCACTTCTGTCTGTCTTATAAAATGATAAGCTTCCCTCGTGTACACAACACACTTGCTAATAATTGAGTGCCGGTAATTAATTAAATTAATTAAAACAGAAATTTCTTGGTTAGATTTATAAAAAACTAGGTAGAAAAGAAACAAACATTGAGATTAATACTTACTACTGCATCAACATACGATCCCTTTAGCAAATATATAATTATACAACACTCTCCCAAAACAGTAGCGATTCTACATTATCATCAAACCACCAAATGTAAATTCGTTCATAGTTAAGGTTAGTGGTTGTATCATTTCAAAACATACCGTTTTAAATTTTTAATTCGTATCAATTGACTCGCAATGGATTACAAAAATATACAAAGGGTTATACCAAATATATTGTCTTGCAACACAAAATTTCATTACTAATCCTAACCCTTGTAAAAAAATCAAGAATAGAATTTATGATTTTATGGATATAATTCGAAGAACCTGGATTTGGGAGAGAAGTGTAAAATAATATTCAGCTATCCAGCATAGAATAAAATCTATTATTATTATAGCACAGAATTACCTACACATTGGAAAGTTCTCATGTTTCTACATCAAAATACACTCTGTTCAGAAAATGCTGTCTGTAACCTCCATAATGTATTTTGTATTGATGTAAATTGATGTAATGTTTAGAAAAGCAAATCCAAAACAAAATTCTTTTCCTTGTGTAACATTTAGCAGAGCTCCTTGTTAGAATCAACAATAATACATTATTGTAATGTTTTCTTTTTTGTCAGGGACTGCAGAGTTTTGATCAATTAATTAATAATTCACAGTTACATTAAAATAGAGAAATCAAAAACTCAGTATTAATATGCCAAAATCTGTTCGATCATGCACCATGAATATGAAATACAGTTGATGACTTCTTTTATTAGCAAAAATTGATGAAATTGATAACTTCTCAAGTTATTAAACGAATAGTATTTTTTATAACTTGGATGCTGTATTTTGATTTAAAATTAAACTAGTATTATTGTTTAAAGTTTTATTATTGAAGTCTTTTAGTTGCAGAATAACATTTGCTCATGCTTTATACAGTATATTCATTGCATATTAATTGTATTTGTGGTACTGATAAAAGTTAAACATCATTAAATTAACAGACACTATATCGATAGTCTTTAAACCCAACTATTAATTTAAAATTCATTCCGTCTTCTGCCTTTATAATAGCCATAACTACATTCTCTTAACTTAATGTTTTTAAATATAGACTCTATTTGAATTCTCAACTAAATTTCAATTGTAAATATTTTACAACATCAATGAGTTTCTTTGCTGATAATAATAATATTGAGGTGCTTCACACATTTCAAAAGATATACCAGTATAAATCAAAGCCAGATTGATTTATTCTCTGCCAACTGATTGATTTATTGGTTGTTTTACAAAGCAATTAATTGATTGATCAGTTGTTAATCATTTTAACTGATTGATTGCAGCAAACTAAACGCATTGAAAGACTATACTCAAAAAATGCACCAAAACATTCCATAAATTGTTTGTAAACATCTTCTTTACCAAGAAGAACAACATCGGGAAAGAAAGACCAGTGGTAGACCGCAAAGACATAAATAAATGCTGTTCATAAATATAAGCAACCGCTGTTACAAGTGACAGGAACATGACAAACCTCACAACGATGTAACATACTTATAATTTCTAGAAATCATTTACTGAAGATAAACACAATAAATTATATTATTATTATAACATTTTGCAGAAATATATCAATTTTAAGCTATTTATTAATTGAAATAGAATGAGATAATGGATTAAAAAAAAACGTGGAGATAACCCATAGTATTCTTGATATTTCAGAGACAATTCTTGATGATCTCATGCTAAGTGCCAATGGCCAACTTGATTTCTTAACAAGTACACAGAAAGAAGCACTCGATGGTAGTTAGGTATTTGCTTTTTTGTCCAAAAAAATTAAGAAAATGATATTTGTTAAACTAAGATATGATAATAATTAGAGCGTTATCCAAGACAAATTTAAAATTGCTCTATGCTAAAATTAGAGCTAAAAGGAAAGAAACCTATCATAACAATACTGATCTTATTTACTCTTAAAAAAACTTAATAAAAACTTGAATTATCATCAGCACAAAAGTTGCCATTTAATAAAAAATAGAGAATAGAATCCACAAAAACTAAACTACAGTCATAGGTCAACTAATAAATTATCTTTTAAAGCACTGTTCACAATATACAAAACCTTGAACGCTGCATGTATATACAATACTTTATTGCATAACATACAATATAAACTAATCCAAAGTCTTTTAAAACAATCACAAAGCAAAAATACGAAACTGTATAATACTATGATTTCACTATGAAACTAAGTACTGTCAAATTCAAAAATTAAACAATGTTATTACTTTCTGACTAAAAAAAGGACATAGCTTATGGGTAATTATTTTCAGCATCATCCATCACAGCGTTTCTAATAAGCCTTCATTTACGAAGGTCAAACAATTCTAAATGTGTACAATTAATTGCTTGAAATAGAATCAAATCAATCAAATTTAGTCTCTAACAGCTGATGCAGTAACAATAAACAAATTTTAATTCTAGAAAGAAGATTCTAAAGATATTCACTTTTCAGTTTGACTCTCACTTACATTTCTAGAACGACCTAAAGCATATTTTTAGCATAAAATGATACAGCAATCTAGTTTCTAAAAACTATATTCTTAATGTACAAAATATATACACCCAATTCTGTTTTTACAGTCTTTTTTTACACGGTTTTGATTTAACACGGTCTAGAAAAAAAAATTGATTCCGTTTTTACACGATTTCATTCG
>JAQIXG010005924.1:0-10896 GCA_034700105.1 Oconnorella tubifera
TTTAAACTTTAAACCTTATTTTCTGGCACTAAATGGCCTTTCTGTGCTGCCGTGCCATTAAGCAACAAACAAACAAACAAACAATATCTGTGGATGATAGATTTTGAATAACAGCCTCAGAATTAAACGTATGATGGTATGTTTAAATCATTTACCAATCGCGGATCCATAGGGGGGCATAATGAAAGCGAAAAAAAATGATAAAATTTATTAAATAATTTTATCTATTAAAATTTCTATTCTTTTTTATCATTTCTAGTTGTTTTGTTCATGTTCTTCTGAAATCGTTATTGATCGGGCATCGTTATTGATTATATCTTCTGATCCATTGATAGCAACGGGTGGTAGTATCAATGCTCTAGAAGTATCACCACTGATATGAGCTCTGTCGAAGCTTTCTTTTTCTATGATAGAGCTGTTTGCTTTGCTTTGTAAATCATCATTTTGTTTTAAAAAACTGCGGATTTTGCTGATCTTGCCGAGTTATTTTGTGAACTTTAGAAAGATGGGAGAACATTGCACCGAAAGACGGGTGATCATTGCACCGGAGTTTAGAACTGTGCCGCAATTCTTTTGCTTAAGTTGAGATCACCCCCTCTACTGCTGTACTAGTCTGTGATTCCCGTCAGCAGCTCCGTACATTCTTTTTGGCTTAAGTTATGAGAAAGTTTGAGGTTACGTGTAATTCATTGAACACATGATGCTGTGCCATTAAGCAACAAACAAATATCCACCCTTCACATACATTGTTTGTTCTTTCTTGTTCTTGCTTGAGTGGCCATTGTGAACATTTCACAGGATTGGTGGAAATAAAAGAGGGGATCTTCTAAATTGTAGAATGGCTTCTGTGACTTATCTTGGAGATGTGAGAGTTCCGGAAACATATGTCGCATCAAAGTAATCAAACTGGATCGCTAACTAGTTTGTGTGTGTCCTTGAAATGCTTGGAATGTTTACTTGTAGAAACACCATTCCATCAGCGATATCTTCTAGAGGCAACAGCGCCAAACCATCAAGCATGCCACAGGAATGGCGTATTTCAGAGTGTTCCTTATAGACATTAATCCGGCTAATTTCTTGTGCATGAAACAATAAGTACATATTTTTTATAGTATTCTATAAAACATCTTTAGTAGTTTTTTTTTTAAATGAACAAGAACGAACAGAAGCTGTAATTTTTTAGAAACTAGTATTACAAACTACTAATTTAGTAATTTACTTGCTTTTCTCCATGCTCTGAGGTAAGTGATAAAAGCAGCCTGTATGTTTGAATGGTTGTTAAGGACATCATCTGCAGCTCATATGTTACCCAGTTCAAAGTCAGTAACTACCACAGATGGATCGGGTCTATAGCCGTAGCCCTCTGCATTTGTCTATAACAGCCTGTAGAAATTCTGTATATTCTTTTTGAGTCTTTCCCAGCAACAATCCATATGCGCAATTGACACATGATTTTGTGAGTGCCACTCTGACGATGTAGGCTTGTGAAAAGATATCAGGGGTCATCGCAAAATTACCATCCATAAAGCGTCTATCAGTGGACTTGCCATTACGAGTTCACTGATAGCTGCTATCTTTGTTGTCATTTTCTGAGCCTTGAAAAAAGATACAACATTTGCCATTATTACAACATATCCATACATATCCAATGTACATATTAAATGTAATAGTTGATACATTTTAAAAATTCATGTAGCCACAACATTACAGTAGTTCCGTAATATGTATTTTGTAATTATTACTGTTGCAGAATTAATATTTAAGAATACAAAACAAAATTTATTAAATAAAAAATTATAACTATTGAAAGAGACAATTGATTGAAACAATTGAAAAAATTCTTAAAGATGCTTAAATATTAGCCAATTGTTCTTATTCCCTCGTTCAACATTTTCTCTTTTTTCGTTGTTTTCTGAGATACTAAGCTGATGAATCATATTATCCGGAATAGCGAGTACTGTGCCGTCTAGATTTAAAAAATAGATTAACATAAATCGTAATACAGGCTTAGCCCTATGCCTGCTTACATTAGCTAAATGTCTTTAGCTGACATTGTAGTCAATATGTATATATATACCGTAGAATTAATTTATTACCGTAATTCAAGATATAACGGTTGTTAAAAACATTCAGTTAACTCTATTAAATGAAAATTAACAATATTTGTCAAGAAATTAACCTGTAGCAACAAATAGGAGACCTTCAGCTGTTCATTCTTGCATCCGGCGAAACAATTTCCATATTCCGGTACGTTAGCGAACTTTGTTTAATTTAGTAAAGAGAAAATTATGAAATTACATTTTTTTAAAGTTTGATCTTCAATAAAAATTGGAAACGTGTAAAAACTATACTTAATATAAACAAAATTTAATTTCAATAGAGCACGGTATAATAAACCTAAACGAATAATTAATAACATATTTTAGATTAAAATAATAAATGATTTAAAATTTGCTTTTAATCAAGCGATATTGTAAGATCGGTCGCACTTTTATCTAGAGCCAGTCTAAAGCCAATTGGGCCAATATAGGTGGATTAAATAGGCGGAGCACACTTGTCAATCATATCAATGGGTTGGCGGCCATACACTGCACTTTGTAATAAAAAATAGCAAAGGCCGCGGCCAGGGCCGTTCCGAGAATGCTCCTGTAATTTATGCTTAAATAATGTTCTTTACAAGATCCATGCGCCTTGATGTGCGATAGTGATGCATCAGAAACAACATTGTCATCAGGAGAGATCTGTTCCTGAATAGACTTATTCATTACACAAGTTGTCTTTGCGATTGAGCCTTATGACTCGGGCATTGCCTTTTGCATACAGATATATTTTGCACTGCTATATACCCCATCGTGCGGAGAGTATTCTAAAGCTTGTTTTTTTGATGTTGAAAAAGGATTTTTGAAAAAGGAAAAAGGATTAACAACTTTTCTGATATATGATAGCCTATTAATGAAATATTCCTTTACATGAAGATTTGTTTGTGAATGCCAGGGTATGGCCGCATCAGATTTGTGAGTAGGGGAAATGCTTCTTTGACAAACAAAACGAATGATTCTTCATTTCATGATAAAGCGAATGATTCTTCATTTCATGACAAAATGAATGATTCTTCATTTCATGATAAAACGAATGATTCTTAATTTCATGACAAAATGAATGATTCTTCATTTCTAGGCAGAGGTCGTGGTGGTGGTAAATTAAGAGTGTTTGCTTCTAAAGCTTGTCCAAGATGCTCGTAAAACTCCCCCACCACTTATTTTATCTTTGAAAACTCCTACATCAATTATAGTGAAAGATTTCAATGCTTTGACCCACAGCCACAGCACGAATCAAAATTGAGAAGAACCCATTGTTGTTCTTGTACATTGTTTGTAGTTCCTGTACGTTCCTAACCCATTGTTATTCCTGTCCGATGTCCCGGAATAAGCTGGTGCTTTTATTTTAATATGCTTTTCATCTAATGCTCCAACTCAATTTGAAAATTGCCATATATTCATGAAATTAATCTGTACTAACTCCCATTGTTGAGAAGTTGGTGCTGGCATGTACATAGGTTAAAGTATATTCCAAATCACATCACTTGTTTCTGACACAATACTAGCTAGCTAATGGTTGTTTTTTCGAGTTTGTAGATGAAAGCAATGGTTTGAAAAGCGTCTCCAGTTGAAAGATTCCTGAAAACAAAGTACTTTATAGAAATATTTTATGCAAATATAATAATGACTATAGTTATAAGAATTTATTATGCATAATAATTGTTGATATTTACTATGTATGGCAAGAATGTTACGCGAAATGGACCACATAGTTATTTTAATTTAAGTATTTTCTCTTTGTTGCTGCTCGCGCGTACAATCGCCTTTTATCTTTTACCGACCACGTGTATCGTGGAGAAAGGCAGTACAGACCATTTCTTCATCCGTTTGACAAACAAAACCCAACTCCCCCCACTACGTTGAAGGGTTTACAGTGTGATCCAGGGATGAGTGAATATGCTTTATTCCCCTTTCCCTCCCTTCCTCACGATAAATGATCCGCCTCTCCCCCTCAGCCCACCTGTGTGGCCTCAAAGTTTAACTCATTTGTATCAAGATTTGTGAAAAAGATGTGGTTTCAAAGAGAAAGTGTGTTGCAAAAACAAAACAAAAAACATATGGTTTCAAAAATAAATTGTCTGACCTTGACCGGATCTCAATTCACTGTCTACCTTCTAACCGGATCTCTGATCTTTGAGAGGACCCCTTAGGATGAGCTCTCCAAGGGAACTAGAAAATATAAATAAGGATCTTACTATTGTTTTATTCTTCAGTCTATTCTAGGATATCAAGATAAAGGCCCAGTGGTCCCTCGTTACTCGTCCTAGTCTTCAAAGTCCCAAAGTATTTCTTTGTAAATTAAATTGAAAAGTATAGGATTTAAGTTTCGAATAAATTCACTACTGTTAGGTACGGTTTAGAAAAAGACCCCAAGGGTCTCCCGTTACCTCAAATCTTCATTAATAATGTCTAGTGGCTTTCCATAAAGTATTTATTTATGAATTAAATTGAAAGAATTTAATTTAATGTAAGCATGTGTTATTTTTACCTGTGTATTTATCGTGTTGCCACTTTTATGTTTTTCTGGTGTGTTACCATCTTGTGTTTTTACTCAACAGTGATGTATGATGTATATGATATGTAAACCTATATGATATGTGAACCTATATGATATGTGAACCTATACGATATGTGAACCTATATGCGTTTCATCCTAATTGCGACTCCTCAGTAGGTTGTAACATGATATAAAGTGAGATACGATAAAAATGGGATGAAAAAAATAGGGTTGTTAGTTGTTGTTGCACTTTGCAGGGCTTCCCCCTCCCTGATACCAGATCGTACCATCCCTACTTGGGACCCCTCAGTGGGTTGTAATATGCTAAAAGTGAGATATGATGAAAATGGGATGAAATGACGTCTTCAAAAAAACGAAGTTTTTAGATGCTATAATATCTTTTAGGGTTTCAGTAAACTGACCCATGATACAGGAATCATGTCATCCCTAATGGTTAATTATCAAAAATACAAAAAGGGTGGATTCTGGATTCAAATCAATATATAATAGATCATTCAATTCCTAAACAAGTTGATTATTAAAAGCAGAAATATGTGCAAATGAAAAACAGTAGAAGCCAACGCGAAGTTTGTCAGTCTCTCGCTCCCAATGTTCTTGTTCATTCTCAACGTTTAAAGATGTCATATCATGTACTTCTGTTAAAGGTTAATTACCAAAGTAGAATAATAGGTGGTTTTAATAGGTGGTGGGGTTTGGGTCAGATTAAAGATTCAGTTCTAAAATATCTTCTTTTCTATTATTTCTAATGTCAGAACTTGTCCATTGACAAACTCTAGTACTGTTGTTTTGAGTTGTCCAAGCCAGCGTCCTTGTCACTATGTCACTATGTATATATCGTGATTTGCAACAGCGTTGCAATCACGGTATATACATTACGTACTATCTATCAGCCAATGCTCTCAGTCTTTTATGCATTGTTCCTGCCACAGAAATTATGTAAACCATGAGATCCTCAAGATGTGATGATTCTAAACATTTAATAATGTTTCTTTTGAAGGAATTTCATTCCTTTTTCTACTTGCAGGGGCTTCAAACAGTTCAATAGCAGCAGACTGAATTTGAACCTGCTGAACGGGCTGAACCTGCGATTTGTCGCTTTTTCATTGGCTCTTTGAGAATTGAATTACCGTGACGCCTTATGCATGCTTCGCATTTCAAGTGCTGTAAAATATACAAAAACATAATATTCATGTTTGTTCTATAATTTTGGCAATATTCAACTAATTTGTTTTAATTCACTCCTCATTTATTTCATGTTTCATATTATTCCAAATGTTGTTTTAAAACAACGCTAGTACGAAAAATAAAATATTTGACTTAAATTTTTCATGTTAAACAATAAATAATAATTGTATCTCATGTCTTCGTCCACATCTTCATTAGATATTTAACCCATATCTGTGTCCGTGAATAACAATTTGGCTCTGGATTCATACCGCAGAACGATGCAATCGTAGTGGAATTGATACATTAGTAACTTGGACAGGTCCAAGAGGCAGAAACCAAGATAGGATGGCTTTACACAGTGAATCTTGGTCTTCAGCATCTTGACTATTGTGATGTCTTTGTTTATGATTCTAAACAAATCAAAGGTGGGTTTGGCGATGTATTGTTCCACTTGGATCTGTTCGATTAGATTAGAGTCACACATCGCTCCTGTTGCACAACTGCTCCATTATTTTACCAAGAAGCTGTTATTCATGAGCTTGTAAAATCATGAATTTTTTCTCATTTCAGTGTTGAAATCTATGTACTTCGCAAGCCAGGTTGATTGATGATATCTCAAAATTCTATGCAATTTTCCTATCTTGGAGCCCAGCTTGATAAAGAATTTAAGATGGAAACATTGATCCACTTAATTTTCCTTATTTGCAAATTCTGAATCAATTTGGTAGACCTTCCAGGCGATGGCATTGTCGTTTGTAGTGCTTCCCTCAGAAGATGCACTGAAATTAATTAGAAATAAACCCCCCAAAATCCGACCCCACTTCCACGTAGTGGGGGGTGGAAACGATTGGAAATTCATTTCAAATCGGCTAACAGAGCGCTGGTTCAATCCCCAAAGAGGGGCAGCTTGTTTGCCGTAAGCTGCGTCCCGTGTCGAGGGAGGGCGGGATCCTGGCCGTTGAGTGGCAGCGCCGCAACACATTGCTATGAATTTCAGCGTATTTTGCATTGGCGGCACATTCTGGTTCCTCACGGAGTCCAACAAGTTCCAAGTTTGTACCTCATGATTCCCAGGTGCGCCGAATCGTACGGACTGCACGATGTATAGCCGGGTTTCTCGAATTGAGTTCTACTTCTTGGGCGATTACGTCGCAAAGCTGCCCAACACTCCAAGGTCTAGCCATCATGTAGGCTAGCTCCAAAGACAAATTTACAAACTCGGAAGTAATGATCTATTGTCGATAAAGGTATTGAACAGGTAGATTTTCTATCTTCTTCTTCGTTTCTACAGTCCCGTCTTGTTTCACCTTCGAGATTTTTAGATACCTAAAACTGCATGATCATCAACCTTTCTCTCATTCTCCGGTTTAGCATGCGAAAGCATTTGCCCTGTTTTCATGCTCTTGTTTGCGTTCTGTTCGGTTTTGTTTTCGATACAGGATGTCGTGGTCGCTACACATTTACCTTTTATTTCTGTCGGATCATCAGTTGCTTACTCTCTGGTCTAGCATCATCAATTTATCATTCTCTGCCGGTGCGTCTACTGTATTTCTCGCCAACTCTGTGACTGAACTTGATGCCAAAGGTGTAACACTGATCAACTCATTTGGTTGCACCGGTCAACCAACTGATTGGTGAAAATTGAAAATTGGAATGATAGCAATTTCAATAATAGCTCATCCTTAGTCTTGCTCTTTAATGGTTAATAATTCTGTATACAACTGATCGTTATCTGCAAGGTTGTGTAATTGTTCTGCAAGGTTGTTAGATCACACTTTACAGCCATCAACTCAGCATTGTTCGTTTTGTCTTGCTCTTTAATGCTTAATAATTCTGTATACAACTGAAAAAAGGTTCATCAAACATTATACGTTCAATTGATATTCCCTTTGGTGACCAAATTAAAAAATCGCACTATTTTCCCTCACAAATGGTTAACTGCATTTGAATTTGATAGTAATATGAATGAGTTTTTCTCATTAGCAGCTTTCCATCTACCAGTTTGTAACAAAAATTGTGTTTTGGACTGGGTTCAATTCATGTGAAGATAAGGCATGAAATGTGTTGCATTATTTAAGTTTACAACATCAATTACACAGTTTTTTAATAACAATATTTCTTGCAAATGTTCAAGTGGTTTTAAAAATTGATCCTTGAAAGATAGTGTCCTTAACTACAACACTTAAATTTGCATGAATTATGCAGTGACATGCAATCATTAATGGGACATACAATTGTCTATGAATGAATATTGTTTCAAACTATTTGAGGTTTTAACATGTAGTCTTACCAACAGAAATATCAACATACAAAGTAAGCAATATAAGCGAACTAAGCTTATAATATGTATATGTTAAAAACTTTACCTAAATAACCTTTCATTGGTCTAGTAAAGTGTAAACAAGTGCTTGCATTTTTCAATTTATAAAGAAAAATTTTTTGAAGTGAATAGTGTCGGGTTATGATTCAATTTGCTTCAATTTATATAATTTAAAATCAGTAATAATTGATGAAGAAGAAGAATGTGATGATCTATGAATAGATGCCGTTATTAACTCGTCACATGATATTGAAGAATGAGATTCAGTACATGCGATTTCGTTAACTGTATGGCTTGAGCTTGCAGCTACAGCTATTGATGACTGGAAGACTGGAGACAGTGTCAAGCCTTAAAGGACTAATAATCAATCATAAAACCATTAGCATTGGCAACGATCGATACAGAAATTTAATAGCATTAAAATTTGACTATGGGGGACATTCAAAAAGTACTGGTCGCTCATTGAGCGACCAGTTATTAAAAGATTAGTATGCGCTGTTTGAATTATTGCTCTTTTATGATAACTATTATTAAAATATACCCTATTTTTTAAAGGGATTTCTAACTTAAACACTCATCAAATATTTCTTCTTATACAATATATGTATAACATCAAATCCTGTCAAAAATCGATTATCAGCTGTAACTAAGAAGATAATAACCTGTCTTCGATTTCAATACAGGAATCACGATCAGCAGATTGTCCACTGCCCAATCTATCCATTGTCAGACTACTGTTTTCTGGCATTTCAACTGATGTTACGTGACTTTCACCAGAAATTACCTGTGATGCAACACTTCTGTCATCATCTGATGCATGCCCTTCAAAATAATTCAATTGAAATCTTTATAATGTCACAAAGTTATCATTTGACCCTATAAATCTATTCATAGCCATAGACACAGCTCTATATGTACAAATATAAGAGATTAAAACTGTATGGAACTTCATCTGAAATGGTTCAATAATAAATATAAGTATACTTAACTAGTACCTATTGTATAATATGCAGGGTGGGTCCAAAAAATAATCCACCCGTGAAAATGAAAGAAGTAAGACAAACAAGTTTATTGTGAAATGAGAGTAATTGTTCATTACATTATAACATATATAACCAGAAATTTACGGAATTTAGAGCAAACCTGAAACTAAATCAGATTGTGATGCTATATACAAGATTATCCGTCCGTATTCTTTACCCACTTGCATCTTGTAGGTCTCCAGTATAAAACGTCCTTCCTCGGGCAATTTCACAATTTCGGACCCATTTGGGTACAGTAGCGAATGTGGAGGTGGGTGATGCTCCATGAAATTATGCTCATGCGCTTGCAACTTACACACACCTTTGGTCAATATCTCATTCACTGTTGCCCTTGGACTGACATTGATAGGTAGCCTAACCCCACCGCTAATCGGCCTTAATCTGGAATCCATGATACCTATCGTTATCTAAATAGTGCATCAGACAATTAAATATTTAGGTAAACCAATACACTCATGAACAATAAACTTCAATAAAAGCTACAACTACTATGGATATATATAATAATGGATGGCATATATAATTTACTGTCAATAAAAAAATATAAAACAGTACAAAAATAGTCGATATAATGAAATATGTAGTAATAATCTATCTAATATTCAAGCTATTTTGATCAACCTTTACTATTCGTTTCTTCATTGAAGCTAATTGAGCTTTTTGATTTGAGAAAGATGAACGTTCCACCTGTTTAACTTTGTGAGTAGATAAGAAATCTTCAAATGTTGGTATAGACAGTCCAGAACCTGTTTGTTAACAATTTATAATGGTCATAATTTATGTAACATAATACAAATATCATTGTTCAGTTAGTAATTTCTAATTAAAAGTATAACTATAGCCTAAATGGATATTTAGGCTATAGTTATACTGCATGCTAAAATTACTGTAGGCCTTGCTATTGCAAGCAATGATCTGTAAATGTAAATATTATAAAAATATAATAAAATTAATATAAAATTATTTAAACAGATCTTTCAATAGTTTCTATATTATTTAAATATCACTACAAATAGAATAAAAAATGCAAATTTGTAAATAATATTCGTAATGTAAAGAAAGAATGCCCTTACTAATACTCTGAAAGCAAGAGCACAATGAATAATAATCACAGAGATGCAAAAAATTGGTCAAAAAACTGTAAACAATAAATAGTTATAAATACTTCAAGCTTTGTACATTTAATTGAATGGTTATATTGTAGAAGCTTCATCACTTATTAAACATAAATTTCATGAAAACATACAATTTTAATGCAATAGATACTTGACATAGGTCTGTTATAAAGTAAATAAGCCTACAAGCACAAGCTGTTGATTTACCCAGTTCTTCAGTATGCGAAAGTGACGATTGGAACTATGTACTTGTCCCAATATCCGGTAAAGGAGAAGGACTATGTTGAGCACCTATGCAATGTAATAATCATTCAACAACTACACGTTGCGCCAAAGAAAACCCAATAGCGTCTTTGCAATAACTATTCAAGAAATGAGTACTTCTTTACAAAATGTAAAGAAAGTAGATGGAAGAATGTGTTATAATTATCAAATTTTACTCTGATTCGCAATTAAAAATCTTTGATATCTAAATTTTATAGTTTTTTGTACAAACTTTATAAGCTTTTAACGCATGGAGATATGACACTGACATTTCGTAGTTAGATGTCAATTTTGATCCATTACAAAATTTTAGAATTATTTCATTATTATTGCAAAGTTGAGGGGGTAACTTTTTAGCGCACCCTATATA
>JAQIXG010005925.1:0-10894 GCA_034700105.1 Oconnorella tubifera
GTCAAAATATCGCGAATTGACGGAGATGTCACGTTTTCCTTCGGGTTATATTTTTTTATGCCCCACCCTGTATATAATAACTAATGACTACATTAACTCTATATAATAACTAATGACTACATTAACTCTATATAATAACTAATGACTACATTAACTCAATGCTAACTACTCACTCCATATTAACTAAATATTAACTACTGTCTCTATACTGACTATATACCTTGAGTTGATTCTCGAGTCGTGCTAGATGACTGTCTAGATGACTGTCCAGATGGCTGTCTGGTTGACTGTCTGTCACGTACTGACTCTAAGCTAGTCATCTCCTCTACAATTGGCTTACTAGACTGACTGACAGACGACTGACTAACAGACGATTGACCTTCACCTTCCAGTCTGTGCAACCGACCTGACAGCTTACTAAGCGTCTCATTAACGTACTGAAATATAAAAACACACACTTTCTTTATTTGTTAACTAGATGAACGACTCAGAAAAAGAGTAGGAGGTTGAAAGAGTAGGAGGCTCAAAATACACTCCCCCTCATTAAAAACACCCCCATATAAAAAAAAACCCCGCAATAAAAACACCCCCCTATACAAGCACTCCTGTTTTCAAATCTAGGTTCAAAAGTAATGCTTCATTCCTGTGGTCCTAACCCTAATCCTAACAGTCTCAAAATAAAGGAAAATGTTTTGAAACCAAGTTCAAAACAGTATAATTTTTCAAAACTTAAAAGTAATATTTTAAAGTTATACTATCATAAACTTATTACACTTTGACAACTTGGTATTTCATAAAATTTTACATTTTTTTCTATTTTTACAACACTTTTATTAGCTTCATGTGTTTGTTTGTATGTATGTATGTATGTATGTATGTATGTATGTATATTGTATGTATGTATGTATGTATGTATGAATGTATGTATGTATAGTACAAATCTTGTCATCGATATTTATCCAACTTTCCATTTTACCATTGACTTGAAATTTTGCATACAAGATAACTTTCATTAAAATTCACGAATCAATTAACAAATATCCTAATTGATCATTAATTAATTAATTATTTAATTAAATTCATGAGCTTCATTATTCAACATTTTGAGACGACCCCTATAGACGCTATATTACTAACAAATTAATTCACTATTGAATTGCACCGGGAACCTATCCGCATGTATCGAAGAATAATCTTTTAAAAAATAAATATTTTACTCAATAATATGCAATAATATGTATTAAAGTGTTGTTTATAAAAAAGTATTTTTTACAAAAGTTATACTTCTTATAATGCAAATTCTATAAACAAATTTATAATCAACCTCACTAATAACTGCATATTATGGCAGTTATAACTGATTCATTCAATAATTAACGTGGACCTTAAGATCAAAATCATGTCTAAAATGCAGCCAAATTCTAAACTGCGGATTATAATTTGTGTGCGGTTTGAAAGTTTTCAGCCTACCATATTATTGAGTTGAATGTTATCTTGTATCTGATCAAATGCATTGTTGACTCTGTGGTCTAACTGCGTTAAAAGCGCTGAGTCATTGTCTTGCTAGAAATATAAACAAAAACTATCTATAAATCTTTATACAAAACAAAGATACATTTTGTCCATCGTGTCTATTAACAAAAAGACGAACAGACAGACAAACACACACACAAACAGACAGACAGACAAACAGTCAGAGAGACAGACAGTTAGACACACACAGATAAACATCCAGAGAGAGAGACAGTTAAGCAAACGGGCAGAGAGACAGACAAATAGACACACACAGAAACAGACAGATAGACAGCCGACCTGTTTCTCTATTGCTGTCAGTTTAGACTGAAGTAAGCTGTCTACGACAGACAGAAAATCTTGCTGTCTATCTAATGTTACGTTCTTTAACTCATTCATCTAAAAAACAACTTACTTTATATATTAATACTTTTACAAAAACATCTTAACGTCACATCAGCATAAAAGACTTAAATAGCACCACCAAGTGATGAGTGAACGCTTGACTCTTAATGCTGTAAATAATTATCTTTGGGAATGACAGGGGGCAAGCGCGTATAAAACTTTAACTGATTTTTAATCCCAAAGAAAACTCATTCTTCAAAGAATGACTATGTTTTCAGTTACTTTTATAAGACAATCAGTAAGACAGTCTAATGATAAAATAAGCCAACCTGTTGAGAGACAGAGTCAGCTACGAGTTGGCTTAGATTGTCTACAGACAATGCATCGTTGTTTGTCTTTACTTCTATGAAAGTTAGTCTGGTGTTGATCAGTGAAGTGTAGTTCCTTAAGTCAGTCAACAACGTCTGAAACAAGTTGATTCTTACTAAAGGGTGCAGCAAGTTAAAATTAATGTCATGGATTACTGTATTATACGAATGATGTCTCCAACGTAGCTGTCAATTTAAGCATCTTACTAAAGGGTGCAGTAAGTTAGCGATATAATACGCATTCATGAAAGTCAAACCTGGACTTATTCAGTCCGAACTCTACTACTCTGCCAATGAGCATTGATAAGAGTTCACTTAACTTGCTTGAAATCATTCTAAACTTTAATTTTAACATTTAACATGAATGCTTGAGGTGAAGTGGTTAATGTTCAACACAAAGATCTCAAGTTTAAATCCTATGCATCATATAATATTGCATCAACTCGCTGCACCCTTTAGTAAAACTCTCAATTTCAATAAGCATTACAGCGCAAGCTGATAATGAATTCAGAGTTTTGCTAAAGAGTGCAGAAAGTCATTGAAATAAACTGTTAATGATTGGAGGAGGGGGTGGGGCAAGTGCGTTTAAAACTTCAAAGATTTTTATTACCAGATGAAAACTAAATAATGTAAAGCATAAAAAATGAATAAGTGCCATACAAATGAATAAATACATACCTCATGTTCAGTAGAATGTGTTTGTACGTCAGTCATTTCTTTAGATAAACTTGCATTCATCTGATTCAACTGATTCTCAACAACTAACAATCTCTACAATTTAATAACATAGAAATTAAGAAATTATTTACTAATTTGGTGTGTCACATCAGCACAAAGAGGTGATATAGTAAATGATGTAAACTGGGTGCAGTAACAAAGTGATGATTGATCATTAGACATAGTCCTCAATTTAAAGTTTTACTAAAAGGTGCAGCAAGTTAAGTGTAATATCTGGATTACTGTATTAATGAATATCTCAAACGTAGCTGTCAATATAAGTCTTACTAAAGGGTGCAGCAAGTTAGCGATGTAGTGACCATTCACAAGAATCATACCCAAATCTGTCATATCCAAGCCCAGCTCTTGCCACTAATACTGTGATCCAGTCATTAAACTTAACTTGTTGCATCCTTAGTTGTTTCATATAATAAAATAATCCAGATATTAAACTTAACTTGCCTCTTACAAATAATTAAATTATCATCTTAATTCTAAATACAACATCCATGCTAATGATCTTACTCTTTCCAAAGCGCTTGTATTCCTGTTCCTTCCCGCGTCCAAGTCATCCTTGGGCAGAGGACTCGTGGTGGACACTGCCTTCACATTACTTACTACATCCAACTGGTACAATCAATAAAATTATGTGCAAGAATATTAATAACGTTTGTTTGTAATTATTCATTACTAGGCGTTAAACCCGTCCAAGATCTAGTCGCTTCAAACGACTTAGAATTAGCAAAATCGATTATTAAAACAAAAATTAATTTTTTATAATTTGTTTTTTAAATTTGGAATTCCAAAGAATCGGAATAACTGCAGGTTTGAGAGAAGGGTACATCACGATAAAAGATTAGAGAAACAAAACCGTAAACTGAATGCTTGGGAGAACGGTACATCAAAACATAAGGGTACATAAGATCAAAGATCAAATGCTTGGTAGAAGGGTACATACCTGTAGAGAGAGTATTCTAGCGTCTAGATCTTTGAGTTGTTGTTCCACGCTTGACTTGACGGAGAGAAGAGTTTGAACGTCTCCGTGTATCGTCTCTACATTACTGCCCATCAGAGCTACAGTCTGGCAGAAAACATTATTCATTCTATGTCGTTTAAGTTTAAAACAATGTACTTATGTCTAGAATATATATTTTATGCACTTGCCAACTATCTAATATACTTTATGTTCTTAAAGTTTGTCTTAAACAGACTCCAGCCCTGATATAGCTAATCCACTTCAGTCCAATCCGATTCAATCAGGTTCAATCCAGTTCAATCCGGTCTTGTCCAGTTAGACCCGGTAAGATATTTTATTATTCATTTAATCCTACCGTAAATTCATTACTTTGATAAATTTATAATTTTATTCTAAATTTTCAAATTTGATCTATTTACTGCCTGTCATCGTAAGTGCAGTAAATAGATGAATATTTTACTCTCTTATATATAGTAGCATAATGTAAAGCAACCTTAGATAGATCAGTGAACTGTTGAGGCAAAGCCTGTAACTGAGCAGCACTTGCCACACTGGCATTCAATGTCTTCATTGTCAAGTTCATTGACTGCATCTATCAATCACAAAACAATACAAGACTAATATATAAATTAATTAGTTTTCTATTTAGATTTAAAATGCTGTCAAATTTAAGAAATCCTAATAAAATAAATTCATATGAACAATACGGTATATGTGACATAAATTTTTTTTTAAAATACAATCAAGTAATATACCTTATTTTCATATACACATATATATAACCCGCGAGTTATATAAAATTCAACATAGTTGATCTTCCTTGTGGAAGATATATTTAGGTGATAGGTGTAGGTTATACCAAATATATTGCAAGATTTAATAATTGCACAGGGTTAAACAGGCATGTGGGTGAAATATACAGCTGGGTTATATACATGTTATACATGCGTACAGAATATATACATAAAAAGTCATTTTTTCAGACTTTAAGATAAAACAGAATAAACCATCAGACCTGTGTGTTGATGAGAGTAATATTCTGACAAATCGTCTCAATGCCTCTATCTCCTTTCTCTACTCTCTCTATACTCTTCTCCAGTCCCTCCAGGTCTACACGCAACTCTGAAAGCTGATTGGCCAGCTGCTGATTCTCTACTGTAACAGCAAATACAGAGGGGAAAGTTAGGCAAGAAGACATAAATAAATAAAAAAGTAATTATATATAGATTTAATAAAAACAAACATTATTCTGTATTAGACCCATTAAAGAAATCTTCAATTGCTGTCCTAGACACAGGATCATCATGTCTTAAATGATCTGCATCAATGATCCTTCAGATAAAACTAGTACTCTTATTTCTGTAATAATGAACGGCTGAGTCAACCCGGGTTAGTAACATCATGAACTGAATATTGTTACGAGAGATTTTATAATTAAAAATACTGAAATCGCAGATTTTTTCAAAAACAAAATTCCAAAAATTATGACAGAATAAGTCTCAAAATATCTAAACTTAGAACTCTTTCTAATTAGTACATGCCTCTGTCTAGATGTTCTCTCAGACCATTAACATCTTTCTTGAGCTCAATATGAAGATAAACCAAACCAGCAATAGCAGTCATGCACGACACAAGTAGCAGCACCAGCCAGACTGTCAGACAGGTCCAACATGGGCTGCAACGACGTCTAAAACAAAGTCACATCAGCACATTTAGATGTATAAATCAATTAATTAAATATGAACAATTTAAGTTATTATGAAATAATATATGAGATGTAGTTAATGATTTTAGAGTCACACTAAAGGGTGCAGTAAAGTTATTTAATGGAATCAAATCTAGGAACCATGAGACCTAAGTAAAGCAATTAACCGCTTTCCCAGTAAGCGTTAATTGCGTTCAATTACAGTGAAAATATATAATATTCAAGCATCAAAACACAGAATATCAACTATAAGTTCAAATAAAGACAGTTTCACCCCCCTGTAATCTCCCGTTTCAACCATTTCCGCTTTTTTTTATCTTAACGTCAATCCTCAATTTAATATTTAAATTGTTTCAAAACAATATCATTAATTTAATCCAAAATAGAAGCAAATATAAAATTTATATAATTACATCAATATCAAATTCGATATCTTACTTTCGTCGAACATTATTTTCCTCTGGTAGACTAAACTCTTCCACTTCCGACGAGTCCGACTCGTTCCTCAGCAGCTCGTGCTTGCCGTTCTTCGCCCCCGGTCGCGCCCCTGACGTCCCCGCCCCTGTACCCTGTCCCTTGGGTGTGACCAGGGCGTCCAGCTCGCGGCGCTTCTTCATCCGCTTCGTCGGCTTAAAGTCGACGTTGAGCCTCGGTGGGACGTCCAGCTTGACGGTCGTCTTCCCCTCTAACCGGAACTAGGAAGGGAGGGGGGTGTGTGATTTAACGTTTAATCTAATTATTAGTAATTATACAATTATTCCTATCGTATTCATCAATATTATGAAAGAGAAAATAAAGAGGCGTGGCTTGTTTTTATAAAAATGGGCGTGGTTTATATTGAGAAATAGGCGTGTCTTGTTTACTCAATTAAATAATAAAAAATACCTATTTATTTTTGACGACATTACGCCATCTTTAAATCTCCAATTATAGGCCTACTATATTTTTTGGCCATTTAACAATCAACTGTTTATTTTTATTTTTGTTTATTTTTACTTTATTTTTTGTCAAATAAACAGTTGATTGTTATTGAAAGAATTAAAGTGGTATTCATAAAATTATTGCTGGAAATTATTGAATGGATAAACTATTTTATATTATCCGAAATATGGAAAATGCGCATTTGTGTTAAAATCAGTTTTTATTAGTTTAGTCCTCGCCTGATAAGAGATCAGGTAAACAATTGAAAAAACGATTAAAATAAAATTAAATATTGTTAATCATTCAATTAATCAATTAATTGAAAAAACTGATATAGATCAGTATTTTCAATTGCTAAGAATCTTAGTTGTGACCTAGTTCCAGTGTAAAGCCAATCGTACTATTTAATACTTTCACGGATTATGTTATACTCATTACTATTGGTCCAGAAACAGAAGTAGGTCAATAGCTGTACTCTTATTGGTCGTTTAATTTCAAAAATCTGCAGGCGCGAACTACGTGCAATTTAAAAATGGATTTTATTTTTATTAATTAATTAATTAATTTTTTATATAGTTGTCACTTATAAATAATAAATGAACTGATTACTATATTATATGACTTGAAAATATTTATTTATATTGACTGTAAATGTTAAAAATATATTCAAGAAAGAAAAAGGATTATATATCAACAAATATAGAGTGTTATTAATTATCCCTAGATATTATTTTCTAGAAAATTAATAGAAATTAATAGAAAATTATTTTGCCTTTGCAGAGAATTGACTGATTTGCTAAATGGCTGTAACTGTTGAAAGGTCAAAGTAGGCTACTAGTAGTCCTTTATTTATATCTAGGGGGAAAACTGCGATGTGTTAAGTAGATCATTACCACACCACAACGTGACCTATAGCACCTTATCTGGTATAGGCTATTCAAAATGACGGTGCCATACACTTACGATGCTGGTACCACCTCGTTAGCTAACTTGCTCAAGATCCTTTTTAGGTTCGTTTTGTTATCAATTGGACCATGTATGTTCTGACATTTTACTATTGTACACTTTCTTAAAGCATAGACCTATTACAGTGAACTTTGTATTTGAAGTTATCTGTAGCCTATATGTTTTTATTAGTCTACTTATGCTGTTAGCAGAAAATGATCGATGTGCTTTCATTTGAAACATGGGGGAAGAGACTATATGATGCTTTGAAGCGCATAGGGAAATTAAAATTATAGAATTACTTCCAGGATCAAAGGGGTGATGGAAGACGCTGTAAGCATTCCACAGGAATCGAACCTGGGCCCTTTACTGCAAGTTCAGTGCTCTACTGTTTTTGCTAATGATCTTTAGCAACTTGATCACTTCAGAACTTTCCAATTATCTGGCTATTACACTTTGGTATGTTGATAGATGGCATGGCAGCATATACAAGATGCTGTGGAGGGACTGTGTGGTGTTCACTCTCTTTCAAGTTATTGTCTCTCTGATCAATATGTTGGTATTAACAAAAGATATGAAAATGTGAGTCAACTTCCTTCTTTTTGTTCAGTGGGAAATTGTGTAATGATGTAGTAGCAATAAATGTTTTTGAATTACGTGTAATCCAGTTATATTTCTGGATTAACAATTAGCTGAACAAATATAATGTACCAGTATTATAAATAATTGATTCTAATTGTTGCAATTCTTAGTTTGTAACAATTAGAGTGAGTTAAGTAACTTGTTATTACTTAATTTTGTTTTGTTTCCACTCCTCCAGCACAATGCAGACCATAGCCGACTACTGCCAGCAGTCTCTTTCTCTCATCCCACTCTCTATGGTCCTTGGCTTCTACGTCTCTCGCACTCTCTCTTACTACTTCATTCAGTTTAACAACATTCCTTGGCCTCAGAAGATGGCCCTCAGTGTGGCCACGTACGTGCGCTCTGAGAGATCAGATGAAAGTGGGCGCATGATGAGACGGACCATAATGCGTTACGTTTGCCTCGCAATTGTCATGTGCTTTTGTGGGATCAGCACACAGGCGAACAGGAGATTCCCCTCATTGCATCATATGACTAGGGCAGGTAGGATTGCATTTATGCCATTTTTGCATGTGTTTTGTATATTTTAAGCTAGTTTGTATCTTTATCCACTGTTATAGGGTATCACTGATAAAAACAAATGACACGAATGTTCCAGCGTGTGTCTTCTTGTCAGTGTATTTGTCTCACTGCTTGTAGGGTTTCTTTTGCCCGCTGAAGAGAAGAGTTTGAAGCAAGTAAAGAGTGTGGGCAATAAGTTTGTCATCCCATTGTTGTGGGCGAGTAATCTTGTTATAATGGCTAAGAAAACTGGGTGGGTGAAGGATAACTGTGGTATGCTTAGACTGACTCAGGTAATGAGTTGAGTTTCATCATAATCATTAACATTATCATCATTATCATCATCTTTTACCTTATTATGCCGCATGGGTTTAGCGACACACAGTTGAGTGATGAACGGTTGAGTGATGAACGGTTGAGTGATGTGCGGTTGAATGATGAACAATTGAGTGATGAACAGTTGAATGATGAACAATTGAGTGATGAATGGTTGAATGATGAACAGTTGGGTGATGAACAGTTGTGTGATGAACGGTTGAATGATGAACATACAGTATTGCTTTAGACAATTCCTATCACTTAGATACTTAGATTCTGGTTTTATTACATTTTTGTTAATAGTTCAATTTACCTGTTGAAAAAGAATGACAAGTCCTGTTAAACAGTAAACTTTGTGTTCAGGACTGTTGGTTCAGGTGGCTTAGATCAACTTAATTGTATTTATTCTTGTTGTCTTAGATCAGCTTAATTGTATTTATCCTTGTCGGCATATATCAGCTTAATTGTGTTTATCCTTGTTGGCATATATCAGCTTAATTGTATTTATCCCTGTTGGTTAGATCAGCTTAATTGTGTTATCCTTGTTGTCTGAAAATAATTTACAGACAATCAGCTTATTTTTTATATGTAATAACATGAGGTGCATATATTTTCTTAAACTTATCATAATGTTTATAGTAAATAGTTTTTGCATGCAGGAAATAGCAGCAATTCGAGGCAAGTGTGCTCTACTTCTGTCCTATGATACTTTTACCATTCCTCTCGTCTACACTCAGGTACATTGTGGCTAACAGTTTTTAGGCAATGTCTTTTTGCTTACTGTACACTTGAAACAACGTTTATATCTATATACTGTATATAGATTTGTATCTATATACAATATATAGATTTGTATATATATATACAATATATAGATTTGTATATATATATATACAATATATAGATTTGTATATATATACAATATATAGATTTGTATATATATATACAATATATAGATTTGTATATATATATATACAGTATATAGCCAAGAGTTGCTTAATTTGACAAAATACAACATAATACTTAATACTTGATTTCAAGATGTGAAGTCAAATATTATATATAGTTAGTCATAGTGTTTTGCAGGTGCTAACATCCACACACAGAGTGCATTTATTCCGTACTACCAACATTTGGTCTACCCTAACCTTTAATATAGCTCTAACCCTAAATCTAGCCATAAACCTTAACTTAGCTATAACCCAAATGTCGTAGTAGACCAAATATCGGTAGATGTAGTGTCGTAGGCCAAAGCTCTGTTGATAAATTTTTGTGATAGCATATTTACAATCTGACATTTTTTCCTGTTGTTGTCAGATAGTGCTACTGGGAGTATATACGTACATGATAGCCCTTATCTTTGGTAACACCAGCTGGGAGGGAAGCATTGGGCAGGTTGCTGAATATTTTGCTATTCTCACCACATTCATGTTCTTTCTTATCTACTTTGGATGGATGAAGGTTTGAAAGGGGTTCATGACAATTTGTATTTTAATTTTTTATATATGACAGGTTCTATATTGACTTTATGTATATGACAATTTATATGACAGTCACTGTGGGTTGTGGAAGAGTACATCAGGGAGGAAGAGTACATCAGGGAGGAAGAGTACATCAGGGAGGAAGGTACATGGTAAAGGGACAAAATGGACACGGACAAAATGGCCATGGCCAGTTTAGCCTAGGACAAAATGGACACGGACAAAATGGCTATAAAAGAGGACAAAATGGACATTAATAAAAAAAACAATTCGTTCAAGCAATATCGGCTTTGATGTCTGCTCACAATGGACATCAGGAAAAAAAATGTTTATTATTGTAAGAGTAGCAGTCTCTTCAAGCAAAAATCAGCTCACAAGCAAAATCTTCATAAGCAATATCGTAAAATTACATTTATTATATAACATATATTTAACATTTACTTATACTTTTACTTATTTT
>JAQIXG010005926.1:0-10893 GCA_034700105.1 Oconnorella tubifera
TACCTCTCGCACCTAGAACAACATCTCTAGCGCATAATATAGATACAATACATCAGATCAACAACCCCATAACAGTACCTGAACACACTCTCTATTTATTTAAAATATGATATCTGTCTATTGTAGATATTAGCTGTGAGAAACTCATCTCATATTTACACTTAATTACTTGACAAGGATTGAGGTACTAGACCAAATTCAACAAATCTTAAATTTACTGTCATATAGTATATTACATATACACAACGGCTACTGTATCAGAAATGAAAATTTTAAAACGTTTATAAATATAATATATACAAAATAATTAAGTTTAAATTTAAAAGGTAAAAATAATAAGTGTGAATTTACCGATGTAGAACAATTGAAGAGTTGAGAAGATAATGAAAATAAAGATAATATCTTTCTTCATCATATATCTTATTTATCTATGTAGGCCTATCATATCTATATCTGTCTTGTATATCGTAAATGTCAATAAATTTATTCATATTTAGGCTTTAGTTTCAAAAGAGTTATTTATGTCATTTTCAATAATTATTATAGGCATATTAAAAATTCAAAATCTAATAAAAGTAAAAATGATTCTATAAAAGAGCTAAACAAATCTAAATTAGGAAGATTTTGTTCATTTATTTCAATTTAAAATAGATTTTCTGTATATAAACTTAATATATCAAAGTAAGCAAATAGCCTTATTATAAATAAACCTTTGTAATAGTTTATGTTAGTAAATTGGTAATATAAACTTTTTCAAACTATAATTACGTTATAAATTAAAATCGATTGGTTATTACTGAATATATTTGATTTTTGATATAATAGGCCTAGTAAATGACAGTAATTAACTAATCATTAGCAGATCTGATGACAGTTTTTGATGACAGTTGGCATGTCAGTTGATTCACAGATTGACAGACTTATTGAGCATATATTAAAGCCCTAATTTAGGCTTTCATTATAATATATATACTATCTCTTAATTATAATTAATTGATATTTAGTAATTAGATAAATAAATACATTAAAACTATAATTGTATTATAGTTTTAATAAAAAATAGTTTTGTAATATAAAAATAGTTTTGTAGCTATTATAGTTTTTATAAAACTATAATAGCTACAAAGTTTAGACAGATAAGAATTAATGAATTTTAAATGATAGAGGCTTACTGCTAGCTAGGTTTAATTACAGAAAACTTCCATAAATGAGCTCCCGCGATTTGGACCAATTATGACTACCATGGCATCGTCCCTCCCCTCTCCGTCACAAATCGTCACAAAAGCAGACCCCCCTCCCCAATATTACGTTAATAGCTTTAACCGACCCTTCCCCCAATTTTTTTTATAAAAGAAGTTATAAATAACCTTTAGTCAAATTTCTCACCTCCCCCCCCCCCACCTCCTTCCCTACTGAGGTGCTTGATATCATTAATGGACAGCTCTAAAAATGATCAGAATTTGAATTTTAAAAAATCTGAGACGGGGGGGGGGTTAAGGGGGTTAATTAAATTCTAAGGTAATTTTGAACATTTTATGTTCTTTACAAGAAAAAAGAATTAAAAGTAAATAAAGCAATATTTACATTAAAATATTTTATATTATTTATTTTTTATAACTTATTAATTGCTGCACCCTTTAGCAAATTATACATAATGTCAATTTTTCTAATTTTTCGTAGACTATTAAATAAAGTTTGAAGTTCTATAGTTATCATTTGTTTAAGGTGTTAAGTTTAAGGCAAGAATTATTCTATATTGAAGTAATTTTGATTAAATATACTATTCTTTTTAAATTAAACTTTATACAATAAATTAGGTACGAAAATGAATGAGATTTGATAAATAATGGAGGTAGATTTTATTGTAAAACTTGGCGGGGCTGCTATTACGGACAAGGGGACCCTTGAGACCGTTAAAGAGGACGCCCTGGAGAGGGCAGCAGAGGTCCTGGCGAAGTGCCACAGGGACGGAAGACGATTTATTGTCATACACGGGGCGGGGTAAAATTTGAAATAGTTATATTTTTATAATAAACCTAATATATAGTCTTGCAAATAAATCCCATGAGTTAATGTGAATTTAAATCACGTCATATTCACAGTTATGATAAATCGTTTTATAACTATACAGAGATTTGTATAAGTGAAAACAATTCTCCATTTAATTATCAAGATATAAATTCTTTCTTTAAATGTCCCGAAACAAGAGAATTTATTAGACTTCATTTACAAGTCAGTTGTTCATTCATCACTTGGTTTCTGCAAAATATTGTTTGCAACATTAGTTTTGTCTCTTGATCATATAGATGTTATATTTATAGACAAATATTGGGCATCATTATATAAACATTTGTGCTGATGTGACAATAGCTGTAAACAATAAGATAGAAATGATATTTAATTAATGAAACTTATCTAAATTATTTATTAAGTTATAAATATATTTCATTGTCATTGATAACTAACTACAGCCAATTCTGTTTTTACACCGTCTTTTTTTACACTGTTTTGATTTAACACTTTAAAATTTCAATCAAATAGCTTTTTTAATCGCGCTAAATCGAATGAAATCGTGTAAAAACGGAATCAATTTTTTTTTCTAGACCGTGTTAAATCAAAACCGTGTAAAAAAAGACTGCGTAAAAACGGAATTGGGTGTATTAAATTATGCCTTTATTATTCTGACCAGTCACAATGTTGCATTTTAAACCTTTTTTATTCTTACCAATCACAACACTTCATTGTAAATCTCGCTATTATTCTAACACATGACAACGTTTCATTTTGAATTACTATATTATTCTGACCAATCACATTCTTCCATTTTGTTTGATTTTTAATATAAATTTTAGTAAAGAAATTTTAATAAATTAAATTAGTTTTTTAATAAAAGTAAGACATTTACTTAAATTTTTAGTTCATTTGGTCATCACCAAGCTAAAGAGTATTTGGTCAGTAAGGGTTATGCTGACCCATCTCTTACAGAAGCTGACCGTTCTAGGGTCAAGCTCGGGTTTACATTGACCCGTTTATCTGTTACAAAGGTCAGCTTTTATTTAAACCAGAATTATTTTGTTTATTTAATTAATTTTATTCTGTTATACTATAAGCAATCAAGAACTAGTGAGTTATATATTGTTAATAGAAATTTTACATTTTGTAAATAAATTATGAAAGTTAGCGATTGATTAGCGATTGATTTTATTAACTGTTAAATGTTTTATTTATTTGATTAGCTAAGTTGCCTGGTAATTGCCGCGCTTTCTAAACACGGAGTTCCTGCCATTACCTTACCAGTAAGTTGCAGATTTTAATTAAAAATAATATTTGTATTCATTTAATATCAACAATTTATAATGTGTTTAAATAATACTTTTTCCTAAAAGCTTATCTTTAACTAAAATGTAAGCTATTCAGTTAAATCTGTCACTCATTTCAAGCTCGTCCTACTGACTCAGCCTTCTTCTATACTAACATCTAGGCAGTAAACATGTGGTCGACAGATGACGGACAGATAGTTAGGCCTAATATAGACTCAGTAGGCGGGGCCTTAAGGGAGGGGTTTGTACCCGTTGTCCATGGCGACTGCGTGTTTGACCAATCACGCAGGTGCACTATACTCAGTGGGGACACTATTTTACAGGTAGAGTTATTTTCCGATGTACCCTTCTACCAAGCCTACAGTTGTTATTTTGTTCTCTGATCTTTCTTCCTGATGTACCAAGCCTATAGTTTATCATCTTATTCTCTGCCCTTCTACCAAGCCTATAGTTTATCATCTTATTCACTGATCTTTCTTCCTGATGTACCCTTTTTCCAGATGCTCTGCAAACACCTGCGTCCACAAAGAGCAATCTTCTTAATGGACTGTCCCGGAATATTTACCCTACCCCCCCTCCATAAAAACTCAAAATTAATCCCAGAAATATTTTTAACCCCCGATGGGACTTTACTTAACGCCCCCCAGTCGACTCCTGACATCATAGATGGCCCTCCTGATGTGACTGGAGGGATAAGACTGAAGATAGAGACAGCAGTGACGGTGGTTAGAGAGCGCAAGGACATGATGGTGTTTTTGTGTTCGGTTGAATCTGATTCGTTTCTAAAAGCTTGTCTGATTGGCTGTTGTCCAGATGGGACTTGCGTGACTTATCTGAGCTAAATTTAGATTTTGGGAAATTTCGTTTGGATTTTTTTGGGCAATTTTTTGGGTGAAAGTTTTGCTTTAATATTTCCTTGAGTTTGTATGATTGTTATTATGGTTAATTAACATTGTTTAAAATTTATTTACCATAGTGTTACAGAGATGTTAGCAAAAACTTAACCATCAAATTTATTATTTTCTAAAGGGTGCAACAAGTTTAAAGATATATTCACTGCTTGTATAATCGTTGAAAGATAACGTCTTAAGATGTAACTACTGAATAAAGTTGATGATAATTTTTTAATATTGCTATAACAATCGAATGATTATGTCAAAGAATTACTAAATCACTGAGTGTTTTACTAAAGGGTGCAGCCAAAAATGACTGTTTATGTGCATTCAATATTATAAGTTTAACTATTATAACCCTATAATTATGTTTGCTTCATAATGAAGTTCTAATTTTGTAATAATCATAAATATTTCAACATGACAACTTAGTACTGCATTGTCATGTTTTATCATTTTACGATTAAGCTAATAATAATAATAATAGAACGAATAGCTTTCATTCTTTCAATCAATCAATAAATTGATCAACAAAAAGTTAATTGAAGCGTAACCAAGCCCATCCAGACTAGGTTAAGGTTACGCTTAACAATAATGAATAGAATTTAACTATTAAAGAATATAAACAAGCTTACTTAGGCTCATAAGATATTTATAATGACATTAGGCTGATCGAATAAGCAGAAAAATAATCAAAAGTAAACTATTATAGGTTATATATGATCAAGTTAAATTGAATAACAACTTCAATATTTATCCTTTTGATCCATTTGAAATGTTACTTATTTTGTTATCTAATAATGGTGTAAACACCCATCACACCCCCCCCTCCCCACCCCCATGTAGCTTTCAAAGTTGGTTATTTATATTTAAAGTAAATATTGTCTAAAGATAGACAAAAATGTAAAGAAAACTTGAAATATTTAATTTAAGCCTAAAGTCTGTCTGGATGCTCGTGTGGTGGTAGTATTGATTGTTTGTGTCGTTGTTATGGAAGCATCACGTCAACCGTGACTGGACCAAGCACTGCTGCTAAGGACTCTTGTAATACTGTAGGCCTAGAGGCCTATCGCTGCTTTCAATTTATCACGCCTAGTTAATTTAGATTGATTAATTAATTACACCATAGATTACTTCTTTAATATTAGATTAACTTTATTTATTCTTTATTTAAATAAATAATTATAACATTCAATTATTTGACGTTTTACATATAGCCTGCTAGCTGCTAGCTTATATATGCCTGACCGTTCAAGTAAGGGTGGAAAATTATTTCTATCAATTTTAAACTGCTTATATGCTATATCTCAAATATTTTGTATTAGTATTTAATTGTTTAATTTCATTTATATTCGCTGTTTTAATAGCACCGTTAAACTCTTTAATAATAAAGTAATTATTTTACTTTGATTGTAATTCAAATGCTACGCAAGACTAAATTTCAAGCAAAAAGCTGAATATAAGTAAAATATATTAAAATTATAATAAATACTCACAAATGACTTTATCCGGATTTATTTTAATATAGAAAGAAAAAATATGCAAGATTTAATTACAATTGATACAATCTAATTTCTAGCAGTAAACCCATATAACAATCAAATTATCGCAATTTTGATCATTCATTTTTTGATTGACTCTGTGATCACTTTGTCTTTAAGACAATGTTTTGAGTTGGTCTTTAAGACAATGCTTGACTTTGTCTTTAAGACAATGTTTTGCTTTGTGTATGCAGTGTAATGAGTCGCTCCAGTTCTGTACTAACAGACGCGTACAGTGAACTTATACGACTAACAAAGAGGAATAATTCAACAGAGGGAAGACTAACAGTTACACCCCAGACTAGTCAAAGGTTAGATTTTGTCGTCACATCCTTTACTGTTATTTAGCTGTCATTGAAGCCTAAATCAAATTTAAAAAATGACTTTATTCCGTCAGGGGCCCTTAGGATAAAAGTTTTGACAGTATAAACTTTTTTATCAGTTAGAGAAAAATATGGTAGATTAAAAAATATATAAATAATTCTGAATTTGATATTGAAAATAATGTAATTTAAATATTGCAGTTTTATCTTGTCAATTAACCTAAGTCTAAAGGGTGCAGCAAAACATAACTTCAACATATCAATCATTAAGACTATATGAATATTACTTATAAATGCATAAATCATAATAATATATTCAAATTCTAATAAAAGAACAGTATAGGTGCTGATGTGACGTTATAAATCAAAGAAATTTATTTCTATTTTAGAATACCCACGCCCGTATCACCCACCCCTCCCAATCTGACTACCCCTACAACTTTCAATAATCATTTAAAGTCAAAAAATAAATCAGATTGTGAGACTTCCGGTACGGATAGTTCAATTGATCATAGGACTACAACCTCGATTTCTTTACCTGGAAATAATTCACGAGGGAATCAAGAACGAGAAACAAGTCCAAATAGATACAAAAGCCGGAGTAGGAACTCATTCGATTCAGGAAGTAGAATTAATAATTCATTTCCCTCGAGCTCTGGTTACACCCCCACAGCCCCTCGTGGGCGAGCTCCTATTATAAGCCCCTCCCACTTGAATTGGTCAACCAATCGCAGCATTCGTATAATTCGACAAGGCCCCGTTAGCTCCGCCTTCTCGCGTTCTCAATCAGCCAATCCGATTAGCCGTAGCTTTCCCAGAGGATTTTCTACTCACAACCTCTCGCGAATAAACCAAGCAATCCCATTGGACGAGCTATTTTTAGAATCAAGGAAATTTTGCTCGAATCGCCCCGTTGGAAATTCTAAAGGTATTTTTGCAATGGAAACGAGTGGTTTGAATTTTTCCCAAGGTGGCGGAGTTATGCCCCACCCTGTTGGCGGGGTTAAGTACTACGACGTGGGAAGGGGCACTAGGCTACGCTCTGGACGACGTGGGCGTAGCGCTAAGCTAGCACGAAGCTATGACGGAAGCATAGATTTATCTGGTAGAGCCAATTCTGCCTACGCTAGAAAACTGGAGAAAAAATATCGTGAATTGCGCGATATTTTATATTTAGATTTAAGTCTGAGGGTCCCTAGGCCCCCGCCAAGAATGGCTTGGGTCGGGTCAGGGTCAGGGTTAACCAGGACGGAGGTAGAGAAGAGGAGGCTGCTCGCCTGGGCAGCAACGAGGGCTAGGATGGGTTCTGTTTCCTCGGGTTGGGGTGTGGGGAGGGAGGGGGAGGGTGGGGCGGGGAGGGGGGAGGGTGATAGTGATAGTGTGACGTTGATGAGTGAGGATTCGTGGTCAGTGGCGCCATCTTTGGAAATACTTGAATGTAAGTAGGAATCTTTTTAATTTTGTGGATAATTAATCGAATAAATATACCTATATTAATTGTTTAATTATAATCATATTTTAGGCGTATTAATTGCACATTAGTACCATAATTAATTGTTAGTAATGTCACATTAAACTTACATAGATAAAAGTATTGAAAATAAAAATTATTTGCTGTTCTGTTTGGTGTGAGTCAAGCGTTCACTCATCACTTGATTTCTGCACACACAGTTCATAATACTCAACTAAATGGCTTTTTTATGCTGATGTGATGATAAGCTACAAATAGCAAGCAACAAAGGGGCTGCCTAATAAACTTATTTTTAATTTTTGTTCCCAGATGACGATAGCTTAACAGGTTCGCGTAAAGACTCTCAGAAAAGAGTCACCTTCAATAACAATAACTACCACAACGTCGACAAGAACTTAAACAAGTTAGAAAGACTCGCGTTCACCGATCCCTCCATCGTTCGTCCAATCAAGAATATAAACAAAGAGGAGACAGTCGCTGAGCTCGTTGAGAGGCATCGCAGGAGGATCATCCAGGATGAAGAGCGTAAATACAGAGAGGAAAGACAGGGAAGAGAGATGGAGGGGAGGGATAAAGTCCGTCTAGCTAAGATCACGAAATCAGACAGGAAGAAGAAATCTAAGAAAGGAGGGAAAAAGAAGAAGAACAAGAAGGAGAAGATTAAAAGAGACGAGTCAGCGGAATCGAAGAAATCGGAAAGTCCTGATTCGGAAAAAAGCGTTTCTAAAAATAGCGACCAATCGAAGAAAAGTAGCGACTCGGGTAAAAATCGAAGTCGTAGTACATCGTCATCGTCATCAAGGTCAAGGTCAAGTGTGAAATCAAGTCCAAAGGGGTCATCTAGGTCTGAATTCAAGTCAGATTATAAGTTGAGCGAGATCGATGGAGCTACACCAAAGCAACGTACAGATCTACGCGACTGGCTACGACGTAAAAACAAGATACTACGACAACAAAAGAGAGCGGCACTTGAAGAGGATAATAAAATGAAGAAAGAGATGGAAAGAAGAGAAGCGGAAAAAGAGGAACGTTTGAGAGAATCGAGGGCGAGAGTTAAAGAGTGGATGGAGGTAAAGAGAAGAGAGGACAGAGCGAGAATGATCAGAGAAAAGAGACCGACCTCTGAGCAGAATTTAAGAGTACAGTCTGCACCATTGTCTGCTGAGAGGAATAATGGGAATTTGAATTGGGAGGGAAATCGGATTGAAAGATCAAAGTCGTTGAATTTGAGGCCAGTGTCCGAGGTGGATAGAGTTGGAAGGAATAAGGAGGGTAGTTTTGTCGGGAAGGGAATGAAGAACTTGGAAGAGAGTAACAAGAAGGACGAGGTGTTGAGATGGTTGGATAGTAGCAGTGGGATGGTAGAGACTCCAGTGGCACGGAATAGAATAATTAGGGTTGGGTTAAAAGGGGCGGGGAAAGTACAAAAGGGGAGAAGCTTGTCTGCTGATTCAAGGTTGGTGGGAAGATCAAGGGGTGGATCCTCCGATGTCAATCAAAATTCATCAGTTTGGGATTTATTGAGTAGCGGGAAGCCGACTAATTCTGACAGGAAACAAGGCAAAGAGAACTTGAATAAGAAGGCTGTTCCGAATAATTCTGAATCTAGGGGAAGAAAAAAGGGGTTGAGAGCATCTGGAAATTTGGAAAATGGATTCAGAAGGGATGTTAGACTTTCAAAATCGGTTGATTTTGATACTTCTACAGGACAGAACAAAATTTTAATTTTAAAAAGAGGAAAAAAATCGGTTTATTTGTCAAAGGGGAAAAGCAAATCCCCGGTAAAAAAAGATGTGGCTGTGTCGATGAAGGATTGGATGAAGGGAAAAAGTCCTGACCAATCACCGAGCAGGAAAATAACCAGCGGTTACGAGCCGGTCTCGTCCAAAGGAAAAATAAAATTTGTCCCATCCAAAAACGTCAATAAAAATAGTTCATCAATAAGAAAGAATAGAATTTTTGCTAAATCGAATGAATACAATGGCAGGAATAAAGACGCCATCTTGCAGAAATCAAAGGAAAGTGATTCCCCAGAAAGAAAAGTGAGTGTAGATTCAATTTTAAGCAAAAAATCCCAAACAAGTAGCTCATCCGGTTTATTTAAAACCACCAACACTAAAACTAAACCAAATATGAGATCCAAAAATTTACTTTCCAACCAAAATGTTATATATGATCCCCTCCCAAATTCATTTGAGAATCCTGGAGGAAGAGCAGCCTCACCCAAATCCAGTATTGATCTACTATTTGACGATGGGGAACAGAGGGAAATCACCCGTCCTGCAAGTTTGGAATCAGCACACTCGAATGGTACTATCATACTAACAAAAGCGGAATTTTCAAAACCGAATGAAGATGATTTAGAGTTTCTGAAGATTACTGGAACTTCAGAAAAAGACAGAGGATTGGAGCCAGTTTTGAAGATTACCCCGAGTCAGCTGGAGAGGGGTAGATCGGGGATCTGGGATAGTAAAGTTGGAACTCCAAGAAGTGCAACAGATTTATCGAATATTTCAGAGCACAAGTACAGACCTGTATCTGGGAATAATTTTAGTAAGGAAGATAAAGTTAAAGATGGGAAAAAGTTTGGTGTCGTGGAAAAAAGGAATCCACAGTTTGTTATGAGAGGTACATCAGCAAGTTCCAAGTTAAGTGTACGAGTTCCACTTCAAACCAACACTGGATTACATCAGGATGCTAAAAAAGTGCAAAATTCTGAGATGGATTCAGATGATTATTGGATGGATGTTGGGGGACCTATGGCCGCATCTTCCTTCGATGCGAAGGGGCGACCAAAAACAAGCCGCAATCGGGGGAGCATTGTGGACGACCTTTTTGGTCCCAAATCGGAAAATTCAGAAAATGTTGAAAAAGGTGATAGAGAAAATTTATCGAGAGAAAATGATTTCAAGTTTATGAATTCTCCAGCAATGGGAGTGGAATCCAGAAATAGTCTGACAAAGGAGGGGCTAAAAAAAGAAGCGAAACAATTGGTTAAAGATCTTTATGGGCCTCCGCCCATTGTGGTGGAGACTCCGCCCACTGCTCGTGATCAGCCAATAGAACTCCACGAAGACGGTTCAAAGGGCATGGGGTCAAGGGGGCCTAGTTCAATGGAGGAATCATATCAGGTGACTTGAATTCATGAAAATTTGACTAGGGGGGGGGAGACTTTTAGTAAGAAATTAAAACTAATGTGCTTCAAATAATATAGTTCTTTTTATCTTGTTGAGATTTTTTATTTTTAATAAAAAAAAGCTGGAAAAACCAGAGACAGTGATAAGCAGAAAGAGATTGCATCATTGGAAGCACAGTTGTATCGTTTTACTGAAATTGTTAGTGAAC
>JAQIXG010005927.1:0-10892 GCA_034700105.1 Oconnorella tubifera
CCCCCAAGACACCCGGAAAGTACAAAATACTAATTAAAATGTATAATTAATGTTATTATGATCCATTTTATAAATATTTAAAAAATATTCAAATTTTAAATTTAAATATAAAATTGCAATAAATTTCGCAAATTTTCTGAAAATACACGTATAATAATTTCACTCTTATTTAATTTGCACGGTTAAAGCTAAGCTCTGAACATATAACTATTTTATAATCTCGTGTTCTACGGAGTAAAATTTAAAATAAAATAAATAATAAATAAAAAATAAATAAATAACAAATAAATAAAATAAAAATAAATAAAAACAACGTTCGGACATATTTAGATATAGATGGATAATGGATAAAATCTGCAATGCACGAATCTTTCAACCAATCAAAATACACCAAATTTTATGCAGGGGGGGGTTTAATACTATCAATTTGAAGATTTCTATTGACCATTGACTAAAGGTCGGTTGCGCCATGGATGATTATCTCTCAATACTGCTCTCGAGATCAAACTTCCTCTTAATTTCATTGCGCCATGGATGATTATCGCATAATTAACGATAATCATCGATTATATATTTAAACTATAATTGAAATATTTTCATTGCACCATCGTTAATTAGGTCAGTATTTATATCAAAATCGTGTCCGGGCTAAATACCCAAATCGGCCGTTTAACGCGATAATCAGTTATTATTACTGACATTATTCCGTATTCTTGTGTGGAATGCGCGCAATATCATTCATTGAGGAAAAAAATCACAAAAATAAATACAAATATCGATCATTATTATAGCCTCTGAATCACTTGTTATATCTTGTTAAATTTAATATGTTTCATCGATATAATAAATATACAATACAAAAATTGTCATTTTCTTTGATAATTAACCAGATCCCTCCCGAAGGCTTGTGCACGTATTATATATGATAAATTGGCCCGCTAGACCCTAATAAGAAATATGGACGTGAGAAATGAATATTTTACAACCGTTTGGGTCATTATTTTTTGAAGAAATTGACAGACATATTGAAAATGTAATTTAATCATAAAAAAATACATAGATTTAATACCCACAACAAAATGTAAACAAAGCGTTGTCAACATTAGAGATAATCACTCATTATTTTCAATACTGCAATTGAGTTTATTGGCGCAATGGAAAGTTTTTTAATCATCTCTTGGCTAGTACTGCTCTTGAGAAGTGTCGTAAAAATCAGTGTCTTAGGAAAGATTGGAGAAACTGGCCATAAAATATCGTCTGACCATCCGATTAACCACTGTTCACTGACCACGGTCAATCGGTCAATTCGTATTCCGTACTTATAACGCACCGTGCGTTGTCAGAAAATAGAGATAAGCAAAAAAGTGAGTTTTTAACTTATCTTTAAAGTGACAAGTTTCTCGGATGATTTGGAGACACTCGGGCAGACCATTCCAGATCTTCTCTGCTGCGCAGGTGAATGATTGCTGCCTGAGTTTCGTTTTATTTCCGACGTCTTGGTGAGGGATGCTGACCCGATGAGCGGAGGTGTGGGTTGATCAATCACCAACTGACTAACCTACTATTAAGCTATTTACTCTTTACAGATTAACCGACTTACCGACATAAGCATAATTACTAAATCTTTAACACTTTAACATTACATTTTTTGTAGCATTTTAACCTCTAATAGGGAGAGGGGTCAAATGACTTAACTCCCCCCCCCTCCCCTTAATACCTTTACCGAAGGAATTACAAAATTTGATGAGAAAAATTATTTATTAAAAAGACATGTCAAAAAGCGCAGCAAATACGGAATAGGTTTTCTAATACTGTGATTCGATTCAAGATTCTCAAATTTTTAAATTGAATAGCTTAATTAGTGAAAAAATAGGCTGCTTTTATTTTTTTTAAATTTTTACAGTGTATTGTTGTATATAAATGTAACCAATCAAATTGCACGCTAAATTTACCCAATCAGTAATAAATATATATATAGATTTTAGTTTATCGTTTTCTGATTAGCTTTGCTAATGTTAAAGCTTCTGTGATTGGTCACAAAGTTGTAGCCTAGAGCCACGCCCTACTTTCCAGATGGTAAAACTTTGTAGGTCAAGAAATCAACTTAAAAATAAGTTATTATTAATTAATTAATTAGTAATTAATTAGTAATTAAATCAATTGCATTAATTAAATACATTAATTAAAGTAAATAAACTCGTTATTAATTAAATTTATTATTTTAAATTGACTAGTAATTAAACTATTTAATTAACTGTTGAGTAATAATTAATTACTTTATTTTTATTAAATATTTATTTAAAAATTAAATATTAATTAATTTATTACACGATGTAATTAAACGCATATTTGCTTATTTGCAGGAATTAATTACGCAGAGTAATTATAATAATTATAGTAATTATTATATGAAATATTTAAATGCTCTTTGTGATTGCAATTTTTAATAATGCGAATTAATTAAATGCTTTCTATAATTGTTCTATAATTGCTTATTCGAATGAATACATTTTCTTAATGTCACATCAGCACAAAATACTATATAGTAAACTGTTGTGAGCTTAGTATTTAACAAGCACAGTAAATAATTTCTATTTTATTTAAACTACGCGTTATAACGTAATTTTCTATATATTTAATAATTAAATTGATATATATGAAATATATAGTTGTTATTCTGTACAATTATAGTGTTTTTGCAGTAATATAAATAAGTGTATCAGTTACTGGACTGGAAATTACAATATTTGAATTAATTATTACTAATTGCCTGCATTGTGAAAGTTCTATTAGAGTTGATAAATTATAATTTAAACTAAATATTGGTTTTAATTAAGCTGATGAAATCTTTCATATTTACATAGACTTTTCATATCAAGATTCCATAGAGTAATAAAACTTATTATAATAATCACATATATCTACATTTTATTCACAATTTAATTATTTTATTTACAGAACATTTTACATTTGCGATATTATCCGAATTTAAATTGTTATCGATTGTTAGGAATACTTTTAATTTTCTTGATTTACGCTTCAGTTAAAACGTTTGATCGTAAGTTAGATAATGAATGAGTAGGTCGTAAGAAAGATGACGACCAAAATCGTTTATTTCACGATCGTTGGTCGCAATGAACAAGCCGAGTTTTCCAGTGATGATAGCGCAGAGAATGTCAAAGGTTTGTCAATTTAATGCGTAATTACTATTATTTATTTTAGCAGTAATATTGTCATTTCTACCTTAAATATTAACCATTTTTACTGTAAAAGTAATAATGAAACTTTTTCAAAAGAACATACTTGTCAATTTAATTGGTTTAAAAGTTATTTTTATATCAACTTTTTGTGCATTAACTCTTTGTACATCAATTTTTTGTCTTTCAACTTTTTGTATATCAACTATTTGTATATCAATTTTTCATAAATTAACTTTGCATATATTCACTTTTACTATCCAACAATTAGTAAACTTCCGTATACCGATAGTTAATCTAATTTCAATGGAAATTAAATTTTCAATGGTATTTTTATATTTTCTAACCCTTAACTAATCCTGACCTACTAACCCTAATCCTAATTCTAGTCTGGAGTTACAATAAATGCAAGTTGATGTGACATTTGTTGTAATCATCTTCAATTTTTTTTGATGATCTGTTTGATAATGCTTATATCAAGTAGATGTTGACATATTACGTAAATTTTTAGTTTTTTTGTTATTAACAGAAAAGTAATAGAGTATATTCCTTTCTTGTCCAGATTTGTTGTTTGTAGAATTTTTTAACTAAATTTTTAATTAAATTTTCTGTATCTAAAATATTGTTTCTTTCTTAATTTTTTATTGCTATTTTTGTTATATTTATAAGTTTATCAGATTAAACTGTAATAAAGTTAATTTTATTAATTAATTAATATTAAATATATATTATTAATTATTATTAATTATTAATTAATTAGTTTTTTATTTAATAACAGCTAACTAGCTCGGGTAGATTTTTTATATTTGCTGACGCGAAACGTTTTCGCTTTTGTACCTATTTATAGAGTTAAAAATTCAGACATTGTATATTTTATTATTGTGTGATTTCATTCACGTTTTTGTGCTTTTTTTCCTTGTTATAAATAACATTAGTGAGTAATTGTAATTTTTATTTGATATAGTGTCCTGCAGTGTGTCAATAGTTAATTTTAAATACTACGCTGGTGTCCCTTTTTTGTACGAATTTTTGAGTTTTAGGACATATTCTCCGTGGACATAAATCCACAGCACTCTTGCCGAGACATAATTCCCCCGGATAATAACCCTTCGTATATTATTCCAGCTAGACATATATTGGTTTTGGGTGTTTATGGGTAGGGACATAAAATAGAAAATTTGTAATTTTTTTATTTGATTTTGTCCTAATTTTTGTTAGCTCAAAGTACAGTAACTATTAATACTTAGTTAATTTATAGTGATAAATCTTTTTTATAATACATTTTTATAAATCAATAGAATTTGTACAAATTTTTAACTGGGTTGTTGGGGGATAAGATTGTGGTAATTTATTCTGGGGGTATAGTTTCCATGGGATTATGTCCGGTTGCTCAATTTTGTACTGCTAGGATAGATTAGGTTAAGTTTGACCTCGTGGATTACAGTATTATATGAACGACGTCTCAGCTCTTTAATAAAGGGTGCAGCAATTTATATTTTTTTGTTTCATACATTGATTATTTTTTAAATGTTGTAGACATTATTTCTGTTGATTGTGAATACATTGTCTGGTTTTAAAATGATTTTAGATAATTACTTAAATACTAGTCATAATAGCTAACGTGTTTATCTTGAATGTGTTAATTGATGTTTAATGTTTTTTATAAATCCTCTGCATGTAAGTGCCTGTTAACTTTTGTGAATAATCTTGTAATTTTTTCTACGGTTATTCGGATAGATTTCAATTAATATGTCAATAACTTCTCAATTTATTCATTGATTGCATTAGTTATTCTTTAATTCATTAATTCAGTAATGTTTTAATTCAGGAATTCATTAATGCAGTAATTGATTTATTAGATTAAAAGTATCTCGTTGTATTAAATCCAGTTTTAGTGCAGGTTTCAACTGAAGCATATAGTTAGTTTTACACTTATCAGTATAATTTTAATCACACTATTAAATAATCCATAGATTGTTAAAAAATTACATATTAAATAATCCATAGATTGTTAAAAAATTACAAATTTCAGAGTTGTACAAATTTCATTGAGTGTGAACGATGTTTAATGATGTCTACATATCATATACAATTGTCTGATATACTCTTCTCTGATCATTTAAGTTATAAACTTATCAGAAAGCGAGTGAAGCACTGATTACAACAGATCTTCACTTATTCTAGAGACACTTGTAGTGCACTCAGAATGAAGAAACTTTAAATTGTGTAAGCATTTAAGTAAGTAAGCATTATCGCGAGCAGTTTGTGAGAAAAATGTCAATATATAAGTATAGGTAAATTAAGGTTAATGTTATGTGAAATTAATGAATTAGGAGTATATGTACTTGGAAGTCAATTTATATGCTAGGATACAGATGAAATGAATTAGTATTGAGGAAATTGAATAATAAAAATGCACGTTTGATATATCATATACGCGATTTATTGAAATCTTGTATTTAATATATTTATTAATAACTGTTAAAATAATAATTCCTGTCACTTCACTTGATTATATAATTGATTATTATTAAAAATTAAGTCTCACTAGCACAAAATGTTTGAATTGCGTAATTAGCCAACTGCTCTAAATATTTTAGGTGTTTGAGGTGTACTTTGTTTTAAAATGACTGAGTTTGGATTGTAATGTACATTTAAATAGTTTAAGCCTATTTTAGGCTAGTTGTAGTTATTTAATTGTTTAGTTAACTGCAATGTTGTAGTATAAATTTTAGGCTATAGTCTTTCAATTTTACTATTTATTACAATATATGATCAAATATATAAAGCTGAAAACTAATTCTGATAAATTTCTGCTGAGAAGCAATCATAAACTTTCACATTTAACTAAATATAAAGTTAATATATTATTATGCTATTATATTTAGTTATTTAAAATTAAAGCATTCAATTTCTTTTCTTGTTTTGTGCTTTATATCATATCAGCACAAAAGCTATTATTTAGCAAAATGCTGTAAACTGTGTGTTACAAATCTATAGTGATAAAGGCAGTTTGCTTTTAATTCTATTTTGCACTCAATCTTCTACTTTTTTGTCCCATCATTATATCTGAATGACAAGTTCATATCAAGCAGAAACCGGTTTTTTGGTTTCACAGTAGAATTAGGTTATAATGGAATAAAAACTGTGCTAAATTTAATAGGTGTTTATTAAGATTTTGGGTGATAGTATTAGTTAAAAATATAGAAGTTTTAAAATTTAAATCAAAGCTCAGTCAATTTTCTAACATGTTGAGTGCAGCAACTTTGTATTGGAAAGATATAATAATAATCCTGTAGTAATTGAAATCGACAGATGATTGTAACCAAATACTGTTTATGCTTGTAAAATATAAACAGTTTATATTTAAAATACTGTTGATATATGTTTTATATCATCAGTTCGTTATCTTATTGTCAATAAAAAAGATTTGATATTACTGTTCTATTAAGGATGATTAAGAATTCAGATTAAATTAATTTTATGTGGTACTTTTTCTAAAAATGTTATAGAGAGCTTGCTATGTTTGAGATCTTTATATGCATACCAGATATTGTGAATATAATCAAATTGATTTCGCTACCATCTCTTTTTATGTATATTAAATTTTTGCAGCTATTGATTTCAGTAGTTTATTTCTTCATTCTGTTGTAAAAACATTGTCATCTGATTCACACTTATGACAGAAAGCAAGTGATTATTATAAATTATATGAAGCTTGTACATGACAAAACCATTTGTACAAATGTAGTGTCAAACGAAGTAGGTTTAAAACACTTTCAGATTCAAAGCACTCACTATGAATTGAAACTAGGTTCAAAACAGATCCTGTGGCTTAATCTTAACTCTAACCCTAACCATAATCCTAATGTTTAAAAACATTTGGAGAGGTTTTAAAACCAGGTTCAACACACAATATAATGTGGCAGGTTTTAAACCCACTATAGATCTAATTCTGTTAGATAGTCCCTCGACTAAATGAGCAACTTTTCTCAAATACATTGCTATAACGTAGATCTACTCATTCATACTATTTGGCTGTCAAAGATTTCCCTTTTGATAACATAGTTAAAAAACACAGTATTTTGCACAATCATTGAAATGCCATTATAATTACTCTTAAATGCCATTGAGCGATCATTTAGTGAGTAATGTGTGCGATGCTTGACCTGAGTTGTTAACTGCGTTATAACAACTATATATTATAACAACTTTTAACCTTAATTTGGTTTATCTTCTTGACTTAGTTTTATACAAACCATTAGGCCTACTTCAAATGAACGTTAATTAACCATTTAGCCTAATAAAATTAACTATTACTGTTTAATTTGTAATCTTATAGTTATATGACAACTGTTTATTTATATTTATACGATAAGGTTAATGCAGTCAGTAATTAATGTAATTACTGTATTGTCCTTACAAACACCGATAATTACATAATTAGAGGATTATTATTGGTATATAAGCTATTAACTTACCAGTTTATCATATCTAAATTGATCTAAATCAAGTGTAATTGTGGATTTGAAATAATATTATGATGTTACTACTGGTTACAATCGTGAAATTAGCTTTATTTTTCCTTTTAAATATTTTTCTTTGGGAATGACAATTATTATTAATCTGGTTATTTTATTGTTAAATATTGTCTTTTATATGTTTATTAATGGTTATATTTTAATAAAATAGTACTATTACTATGTTCTAAGCAGTTCTGTGGCATAGTCTTGACTCTAATTCTAACCCACTTAGGATTTGTTATCAAAGTATTGCAACCATTTTATTGGTGAATGTAAATGTTTTGTAAGTGCATTTCATTATATAGAACTTGGTATAAATTTGCAAATTAAATAGTTGAATACTTTATGTTTTCAACTAAACGCTGGCCTGACCTCTCTGTGTTTGTATTGAGTTTAGTACAAAGAAATCTGATAGATAAAGCCCATAGTTTAGTATACTTCTTAAAACCGGCCATTTGTAGCATTCATTCATTCTGACAAGCTTGTTTATTAGGTTAATTTAATGCATTAAAACATATCAACAATACTAGTACACTGGTGATAGATCAACATAAACAGATTGCACACTGCTTGGTACAGAGAAAATATATATACTGCTATTCTATGATTAATATTAGTCATTTGAATGGAAATATTAATCATTTGAATGGATTGTTTACTAAATATAGCTTTTAGGAGTTAATAAGTCAAAACTTACAAATATTGTAAGTAACCTTACAAATATTGGGTAGTTTTGTCAGTAGATTTCTGTAGGTATAAAACTGGTTCAAGCTTTAAATGTGTGTTTTGTTTTTCGAAAGGAAAATGATTTTGTGCTTGGTGTTAAGTGCAATTGACTGATATCTGCACACTTAATTTATAATGGTGTCAGGACAATTCGTTTACAGACTTTTGGTCTATGACACTATGTCTCCCAACATTCGGTCTACCGACATTTGGTCTAATGCAACATTGACCAATTGTCACTAGACAAAGTGTCGTAGTCTCGTAGATCAAGGGTCTGTAGATCAATTGTCGAAACGAAATCGTTTGTAATACTTCATTAAATAATCTGCTTGTGCTGATGTGACATTGAGCGATAAATAAACAGTTTGTAAATAATCAGCTAATAACTTTGTAATATATTTAAGCTTATAATAAGCTTATAAGTATACTTATTATTTATAAGTAAGTATGAATAATGGTGAATTAGTAGGCTCTATATGAAGTATGAGAATGGAAGATGAACAGTTACTTCAAATAGTAAATTACTCAACATTTTGTATGTAACATTTAATTGTATATATAAATATTTTAATTGATTTTTTTTGTTAATTGTAGGGCCTATAGTATGTCATTATTATTTTATAGACAGTTGTTAAATGCTTATTTACATCAAATTGATGAAAGAAACAACATACATTCCAGTTGTAAGTTCATGAAATTTTATCAAATAGGTAAACGGAGAGTTAATATAAAAGATGTGTATTGTGTAATCATGCTGTATGCTCTCTTGATATAGTTGGATGGCATTTGATGATATTTTACAAACAATCTGTTGTAATATGCATTAAATTTTATACATATCTTTAGTTTTTAGTTGAAAAATTGGGAAGAACGTTGTAAGTAAACTTATTTTAGTGGTGTAATTGAATAATTTTTAAACGTTCAGGTCATATTGCATATAGCTTGTCAATAGAGTATTTATAGATAATAAATCAATATTAGCTGAATCTATGTTTAGAATTACTGCACTTAGATTTACTTATATATTGTCTAGAGATTAAAGTTATTAATACTCTGTCAATATGGGAACATAATTCATGTTATAACAATTCTTTTTTTGATAAAGGTTGCATTTACTGTACAATGTATGTTTACTGTATTATTTCAATTAATCCATGCTAGCTGAAAGTATTTTAAAGTTGTATTTGCTTAATTAAGGCTGGCTGTCCTTAATTAAGCAAATGCAAACCTTTGATGCATTGCAAGCTGCAGATTACAATAGATATGAGTTTGTTTTGAGTTGGTTGATAACTAACTCTATTGTGTTAACTTTTAAATATATATTAGTGGATTTTTAATGAACTTTTAACCTTAAGATGACTTTGATTATATCTTGAATCTTCATATTTTAATTATTTTCCTTTATTTATCAATTTACCAAAATCAATTTTATGGTTTTTAATAAACTTTTCAATTCTATTTATTAAGTATTATTAATTTTATATAAGTATATTATGTTTTATAGAGAAGGGGAAGAATTTCCCCTTCAACATTATTTAGCATTTTCTAATCCAATTGACGTAAAAATTTCTGAATTAGAATTAGATTAAGTTTAAGGTTTATATTAGGGTTAGAATTAGGGTTAGCTATAATTTTAATATAACCGTAACCTAAACATAACCTTAGCATAGTTGCAATCGTAATCTAGCCATATCTTTCCAAAAACTGTTTTTAGAACTATTTTTAGACACGCTATATTTAGAAACTGCCCCGAGTCAATTAGAGAATGCTAATATTGATATTTTTTTTTCTATTTTCAGAATTATTTCGAGCTGCGGCCGAAGCGAGTGAAACGGATATTTTGAAATTGTACAACGTACACGGTAACCTCGTTAATATATCTCACAAGCTTCCAGATAATACACCGGACACGCGATACAAGCTGGAGGTTGTAGCGGCACAATGTCTAGGTGAGGAGAAAGTTTTTATTTTAATATTGTATCACATTTTTTATTAGAATTCTATCTCAATTTAAAGATATTGCCACAATTTGCTTTGTATATTGATGATAAGGATAAGGTAAGGATAAGGTAAGGATAAGATAAGGTAAGGTAAGGATAAGGTAAGGACAAGGTAAGGATAAGGTAAGGTAAGGATAAGTAAGGTAAGGATAAGGTAAGGAGAAGTAAGGTAAGGATAAGGTAAGGATAAGGTAAGGATAAGTAAGGTAAGGATAAGGTAAGAAGTAAGGTAAGGATAAGGTAAGGACAAGGTAAGGATAAGGTAAGTTAAGGATAAGTAAGGTAAGGATAAGGTAAGGAGAAGTAAGGTAAGGATAAGGTAAGAAGTAAGGTAAGGATAAGGTAAGAAGTAAGGTAAGGATAAGTAAGGTAAGGTAAGGATAAGGTAAGGACAAGGTAAGGATAAGGTAAGTTAAGGATAAGTAAGGTAAGGATAAGGTAAGGAG
>JAQIXG010005928.1:0-10892 GCA_034700105.1 Oconnorella tubifera
TAAACATCTATCTGCATGTCATTTCTTGGTTAAAAAATACATTTTGTTTTGCTCTAGAATTTAATTTCTTCTAATTTCTTCGTAATTTAATTACTTCTATAATTATGAGTTAATTTGCGTTTATTTTCCAAGCCTACAGTAATATTGTCTGAACAAGATATTACTGTAGGCTTGAGAGAAAGGTACATCATTAAAAGAAATCAGAGATCAACATTACTATATGAATTAATCATCCAAATTCAAACAATCAATGATGACAAGTATGCATTAAATTTTGAAGCTTTCTTTTAAATTATGATTTAATATAATGCCAACTTTTCCAACTCTACAGCAGTGTATATACTCTAGTATTTAATATTAATTATTTAGTGTTCAATCACTTTAATTATTGAAAATAACATTAAACAGTACAAGTAATAATGATGAAATAAAGCAAAGAATCACTCAGTGCAACTCAATGATTAACTTTTTAAGCCTCTCAATCTAGTTCATTATTATAAATCTAGTTCATTGTTATAAATCTAGTTCATTATTATAATGCTCCTCATAGTAATAGTAATTATAGTAATTATATCAAAATCCGTAATATAGTTATAAATAATTTAGGAGTAATTTACATAACTCGAATCATAACCCTAATTGTAATCTTAAATTAACCATCATAAAAATAATTAGTATTACTATTTTCAATCATAATCTATTCATTATTGCTGACAATGTGCTGTAATGAAACCAATCATTTATACTGAATCTTTTTCACAATCGTGAATCAATTTAATTCATTAAATAACAACTATCAAACTCTTCATTAACTTTAAAGCACGCTTTGTAATTCTCTTTCCTTTTTAATTCTATTGTCAGCAACACTAGATAAATAGAATTAAGATATACAACCGAATTTTAACCTGCAACTTCTACAACATTAAACATCAATGATATCATAAGCATATATCACTGAAATTAAGACAGAATTTATTTAGTTCAACATTCAACGAAGACAGACAAATTGAAATATTCTTCATTATCAACTACCACTCCCGTTAGAGATGAGTTCCATACGACATTGACGGCAAGTTGCTATCACTTTGTTAACAGAACTAAAGATCGGCAGTCAACATCTATAATAGGAAATAATCCTTTCAAGACTGCAAAAAAGCAAAATCAATACTGCAAAACACTTTTGACATCTACATCTCATAAATCTCAACACAACTAAGTATCTGTCAGCAAAACAGTACCTCAAATATATCTTTAACACATACAAGAACACCGACACAGACAGCATCTTACACAGACAACCACAAAATACATCGACAAGGAAAATATTAATATAGCCATTAACAATACAACAGAAAACAAGACAAAATAACATTAACACCCAGTTAATCATTTAGTCATTTAGTAAAAGTATACTACAAGAGCATATCGCAAGTTTACAATCAAAACGAGAGACGAACAACATTTAACCGAACTCTCGCACTTTGGTCGAAGGCCAAGTTGATGCAGTTTAGTGACGGACTGGATCAGGACTGACTTCAACTACAATTCTACCTCACGACGAACAGTGGCACTTAGTTAATTTACTGAATTATTAGGGTTAGGAATTATAGAGTTAGTATATTTTTCACGTGTTCAATTAGGCTTACATTATAATATCTAACAATACATTTAGCAAATTATTGTAAACGACTTGTGAGTTTTGTTAATAAGTATACTAGAATAAGATTATTTTATTAAAATAAATAAATATAATTTATTAATTTTATATAAATAAATAAATAATTTTTACTAGAATAAGATTATTTTAGTAAATCCTAGCATAATTTTTAATAAAAATATATACATAAATAAATAATCCAAGATTATTTATTTAATTCTAAATTTATTATTATTAGATGAATAATCGTAATACATACATTTATAATCCAAGACACTTTTAATCTATTTGCATTCTATCAACTGGATTTTTTGCAATACTTTTTAAATCTATTATTTAAACTGTCTTTTTTTGTTCTGTCAATACCATGTGTGTTAATTAAATTATTATATATAAAACTTACTATAAGATTCAAGTCCTATGTCATAGCTTGATATGGTGGTAACCGGTAAAAAAAGCCATGGTATAAAAAGTCAATTTTCACTAGGTAAAAAAAGCCACGGTAAAAAAGTCACAAAAGCGGAAAAAAGCGAGGCAATTCTTTTACAATTTTTTTTTATTAAATTCAAGTTATTGCTTCTTCATAATTGAAATAGGTGTTTAAAAATGCACTCGCTTAAGCATTAATATACTCTTTGATATGTACTTGGCTTTGAATAATTTTGTCACTAATCTGCAATTATATCCTTAAGCATATATTTGACGATAGCTTAGAGATATAATTAAGAAGTATATCAAATAACTCATTTGTATTCATTTATTTTAAGTAATTTTAAATTTCGTTACTAATTTATCTCATTTTAATAATAGATAAAATATTAGTAAAATTTTATTGTCTCAAATATAAAAATGAATATAGTCAAATTATTATAATAATAAAGTAATTAACGATTTAAAAAAAATATATTATTATCTTTTAATATATCTCATTTGTTTGTCTAGTAGGCCTATATGATACTTATGCTTTTTTGTGAAATAAAACAATATAGAAAAATATTATTATGTTTTATTATTGTCTATTTTTTATGACTTTTTTCCACTCTTGTGGCTTTTTTACCGTGGCTTTTTTTACCTGGATTTTTATAGCAAAGTTGGTGGAAAATCGGAGTAGAAACAATGTAAACAGGGCCGGCCTTAGACACAAGCAAAGCAGGCAGTTGCCTGGGGCGCCACAATTTAGGGGCGCCATTTTCACCAAAAATGTGTGATTAAAACGTTAGTTCAGTGGTTCTCAACCTTTTTAATCTCACGGCACAATCGAGACTGAAAAAATGTAGTGCGGCACCCTTGCATTTTTAATTCAGGCGTTAACAACTGTTTTTAATGGTATTGTAAAAAACGCGTTTTCGATTCCATCTTCTTCGCAATAATGTCCATTCTTGGATACCATTTTTAATAAATTTTATTATTTTATTTACAATGTTCAGCTAATTTATTTATCAAATTTAGCAGACGTTAAAGGTCATGGATAATTGGCCATAGCACCAAATTGAAAGAAAATAATTTGACAGATGAGAATGTGGAGCCAATGTTCAACAATATATTTATTTTTCAAATTTATCTGAATTTTTAAATTTTGATTTTTTCGTTTATTATGTTTCTAGATGTTATAAAAACATTTTTTCCAGAATCTCGCGGCACACTTGGCAGATGTCCGCGGCACACTAGTGCCACTAGTGTGCACTAGTGTGCCGCGGCACACAGGTTGAGAATCACTGCTTATAACGAAGGTAAAAGAGCTTGCAAAAAGTATAGATGTTGACGCAGTTTTTCAATCAACAATGGGGCTTACAGATCAACTGTTGCTCGCAGATTTGAGTTCACTCAAGAAAAGCATAAGTATAACTCAATTAAAAGCATAACTCAATTAAGAAATGATCCTATTAAGGATACTGAAACTCGCGATCGCATTGAACTGTTTTTAATACGTCTTGTATTCCAGTTTACATTCACATTCACATTCAGATTCGCTTTAAAAAAGTTCTGCAACTTTATGCTGTCATAAGTTTACATTCAAGATACGTACAGCTTAGATATTTTACAATTATAATGCTCCAGCATCCCCCTACCCTCAAGAATAAAATAAATTTATTTGCACAAATTAAAAAGTTATTACAGATTTTATGCGGGGAGGTGGGTAAAAATCTAATAAAATCGCGTTTTGTTAAATATTCTCGCTGATTTGTGATAATTTATAGTTCAACCAAAAAACGTCAAACTTAAAAAATATTTCATGCTCAAACACAAACATATAAAAAGAAAAAAATTATTTCCACATGGATGATAATAGTTTTGTTGCTGATAAAGAGAAGAACGCGGTTATTAAGAGTGATGATGAAGATGCTGGATTGCAGGGTGTTCATTCCATTAAGCTGTCAAAAGATTCAAGTAATTGCGAATTCATTAATAAGGAGAATTTAAATAGGATGCAGGGATTGGTTGATGATGCCAACCAATTGGAGGAGATTACTCGTGATTGGAATCATAATCTTACTTGTTATTATTAATATAGTCAAATTATTGTAATAATAAAGTAATTAACGATTTAATGTCAATTTTTGTCTCAATCTATTTTCATATTGCAGATTCGATACGAATTTCTCCCCTCAATTCTTCTCCCAAACCTGCCTCAACGCCCCCTAACACTCTTCACACTCCCTGCTCCTCCCTTGCACTACCCGCTGATCCCCGTTTCATTCCCTCCTCGTCCCCCGGCAGTTTTGTGTTAGCACGGAATCAGTGCGATATACCAGTACAGCAGGGGCAAGATGGTGGAGTGAGTGTTATAAATAGCGATACTGGTTCATCATTACTAGGGTGTTTTGACCGGGTGAGATGTGTCTTTGATTTCCCTGTAGGAATGCAAGTCTAAGTTTTGTAAGTGTTTGTTTCTCTATTCCCATGGGAAATTAGTGAAATGCTTTAAAAGTCAAGCTCATCACTTGTATTATGTACTGCGTTCAATTCATAGCATGATACATGCATATACTGATGCATGAGTACGTCATGAAATAACATTTGTGCTGATATGACGTTATACTATTTGTGTAAATTTTTAGGGGGTTTTAGTCTGGGCTCGAGTGGCCAACGTTGGTGGCCGGCGTTGGTTTTGTCCGCGATGAACTGCTAGAGGGAGCCCCCCGTCAAATCAAAAAAAACTTGGGTATTTTGTTTGGGGGATTATAAAATATCAGAGGTGAGAAAGTATTTGAGTTTTTGAAATAATTTAAACATTGAGGATGTATTTAAATATAACAAATTCTAGAAATGATAAAAATGCTAACAAAAATATATATAATGGTAGCTTTTAACACAGTGTCCGCTTTTTATTGGCCAGTTATTTCAAAAGATAGCTAATTGCGCTTCATTTGTTAAATGTTTTTCTTTCATATATATCTGTCTTTGTTTTTCTCAAGCATTGTCTTTTTCTGTCTGTCTGTCTCTCTCTCTCTCTTTCTCTTTCTCTCTCTCTCTCTCTCTCTCTCTCTCTCTCTCTCTCTTTCTCTCTCACTGAAGCACTTAGGGTCTGTCTGTCTGTTTATCTATTTGTTTGTGTGTCTTTTGGTTAATGTATTTCTCCATCTGTATTTATCTCTCTGTCTCTCTGTATGTCTGTTTGTCTGTCTATTTTTCTATTTATTTATAGATTTGTTTTTCTGTTTTTCTGTCTGTCTGTCTGTATATTTACATATCTGTTTGTATCTATCACTGTTTATGTCTCTGTGTGCTTATCTGTCTGTCTCTCTGTCCTCTAAAACAAGTATTCTGTCATTCAATACTTGTTTGTTCTTCCCATTTCTTGCCTAATAATCTGTATTTATTTCTTTGCCTCAAGGAGCAAAGACTGCGCTTGGGCTTACCCCCCTGTCCTCCTCTGTCAATGAATCAGAAGCCCTTCTACAGTGGGCCCTTCAACAACAATTCCATGTAGACGGTAAATAATAATCCTACTTGGGGATGGGTGGGTTATCTATTTAGAGGGACTTTTTATTTTATGGGGCTCTTTGTTTTTATTGTAAAAGTTTAAACTTTAATTTTTTGAGTTTGTTACAAAAAGTAAGTTTCTTGTTGGTTAGTTGAAATGGTTATTTAGTTCTGATTACACACTTTTCAGTCTGTATCATAAGGATGCACTATGTACTTTTTATTTTATTATGTACTTTATATTTTATTATGATGTTTATTTTGATCATGATAAAAAAATATAATAATAATAATATTGCTATTTATTATATATTATTAATATAATAACATAATACTACTATTTATAATATTGCAGTATTACTGTATTTTATTATGTACTGTATTTTGTTATGTACTTTATTTTGTTATGTACTTTATTTTAGTATGATTTTTATTTTATTATAATCTTTATTTAAATCTTTGCGAGTTGATGATACGCACTTGTCATTTTGATGATACAGTAAAATGCTTTTGTTTTGTATATTGAACTTTGTGTACTTTATATAAATATAATCCATTTTATCAGTTGATGTGAAAAAATTGAAATTATTATTAATTATTAATTAACTACATTAACCACATCCAACTGATAATAATAAAGATATTTTTTGTGATAATAAACTAATGATATTTTTGTAATTTTATCCTATTTAGATTAGAATAAATCAACCGTTCAACCCCAAACCAATTCTCAATCAATCCCTAATTGGGTCTCAATTAAACTGTCTGAGATAGTATCAAAGCAGTCACCCGCCAAAATATCTGACTCCGCCTCTGGCCCCTCCCTTAGCCCCTCCTCCAAGCGAGTCACGGGGGGTGAGGGGGCGAGGACGACCCCCACAAAGAGAAGGCGTTCTGCCGTTACTGGAGATGAAATGGGAGGGAGGGAGGAAAACTTGAATGTTTCTGAATATTCGGGTGAATTTTTGGACATTTTGGTTGAATTTAAGTTTAAGTTTTAATTATTCATTTGTTTTCTTTTATTTATAGTTTTCAACTTAGACTTGAGTACAGAGGCTCTGATGGCTGTTGCATTAATATACAGTATAATAATATAATAATAATAATTAATATTAATAATAATAATTATTATTTTTATTGACATAATAATAATGATGACAGATTCAATATTTAAAGGCTCTGATAGCTGATGAATAATGTTATGCCTCATACAAAAGGTGCGGCAAGTGATAGAGTACAACAAGTTTCTTACTAAAGGGTGCAGCAAGTAATAGAGCTTAAGTACAGAGGCTTGGATGGCTGTTGCATTAAGTAGATTTCTAAGAGGTGCAACAAGTGATAAGTTAGTTGGTCATATCAAAATTTGAACCTGTGACGCATGGGCTTTGAGTCTATGATTCTGACCACTCTGCCACTAATCCTAAACTTAATTTTTATTTTTTTTATTTCACAACGGTTGCTTTTAGTGAATTACATAATGGTTCTATCAACATCGAAGGTTAGTATAATTGGTGTAGCTGCTTATTCTGTTAGGCTGGGAAGAAGGGTACATCAGAGGAAGATAATAACTGTGGCTTGAGTGAAGGGTACATTACTCAATCAAATATCATGTTTTTTGTAAGAAAAATAAAAGAATAAGATATCAAATTGTAGGCTTGGGTGAAGGGTACATCAGGAAGGAAGAACAATAAATATTTTTTATCATTCTATGAAACATTTTATATTTTAAACATATTTTATTATTGTATGAAAATAAAAGATATCAAATGTATTTGGGTGAAGGGTACATCGGGAAAGAAGATCAATAAATAGCTTTTGTTGTATGAAACAGTTGACTCAGTGTTCAGAACTGTTGGCTTACTTTAGCTTAACTACTTTAATTAGCTTAATTATCTTCATTTAATATATCCTTGCTGGCTTAAAGGTTGTAGTGGTTTATCCTCCGATCTAAATTAAACTATTTAGTTTATAATACAGCAAATTTAGTACATATACAGCAAATAATTTGGCTTTTTTAATTAAAATCAATTAAATACTTTATAGGCGTTTGCCCCCCCCCATTATTCTCAAATAAAAATTACACTTATTCACTCATCACTCGATTACTTACACTCTGTTTACAGTGTATCATTAATTAGAATTTTTGTGCTGATGTGACATCAAGTAACAAATTTTTCTTATTTTAGTTATTTTTTATATTGCATATGTCTTGTATGTGGTGCAAAGAAAAAAGAGAATTTAATCGAACACCCTTTTTTTGTTGCAAAGTAGTTATAGTTTGTAGCAAAGTCCACACTTTGCTTAAATTGCAAGGTATACGAATATTTATTTAACTAAATCGATAGGAGTGTTGATTCTTTATTAGATAGATAAATAAATAGATAACAAAATAGATAATAAGTATGATAAGCAAATTGATAAATAAATAAATAAAAATGATAGATAAATGAATTAGCGTTACGTGAAGTAATATTATTTCATTCAATATATTAATCAAATTAGTTAAATCATTCAGTTTTATTCGAGGGCTATTATGAATAGTGATCAATATTAAATATTTTTTAGTTATTAGGCATAAGCTTTATTATAGTTCAAGTTAATATTCAGTTAATAATAACGTTAACAAAACGTGATGTTTTAAAGTAACTTTGGTAATTTTGTAAAATTGTCCTAATGTTACTGTGAAATGTCCTGCTGCTGTGGTTATGATATTAATTGATCTTAGACGTCAACCACAAGCTGTGTAGCTTGAGTTTGCCGTTGGCGAAGATTGACTTAAGTTTACTATTCGTATTCGGTCGCTGTCAACTATTCTGTCGAATACGAATAGTTCATTTAAGGCACTATTCGGCGCCGATGCGAATACGAAGTGAATATTCGGTACAATCAAATTCATTGTGCTTTATTTACATTAGTTGAATTCATTGTGTTGATTTGATTGCTTTCTGTCAATTGCTGTGAAATAAAGGATTTTTTTGTTTGTTTAGAAAAACTGGTTAAATTCAATTTTCTGTTTTGACTCCGATGCAACAAATGTAATGAGTTAACTTTTTAACGTTTTAGTTTTAATTCTTGAGTTAGTTTATAGTTTTGATTAAAAAGAAAGATCAATGAACAAGATTGTGACCTGGGAGAAGGGTTCTATGGGAAGAAATATCACTGAATGAGATAATAAACTGTTGGCTTGGAGGAAGGGTACATCGGGAAGATAGATCAGATAAATAGATAAGTCAATAATCTTTGTTATTGTTATCTGTAGGCTTGGAGAAAGGGTACATCATGCATGATAAGAGAATTGTATCCTGTAGGCTCTGTAGAAGGGTACATCAGATGAAGTTTAAGGAACATGATCGTAAACTACAAGCTTGGTAAAAGGGTACATCTGAGAGAATGATCACATTATTATGTGATCATTCTCTCATACTATATTCATACTATATTTTAACAATACAGTTGTTATCATTTCTCTGTCGTATAATTTTAAAGTTACGACTGTTTGTAATGATGGTATTTGCAAGTTGGTCATGTTTTATTTTCTATCAGGTCTACTGCGTTATGTCTGGCTGTGGTGGTTGCTTGTTTGTTTGCGAAAATATTGGTTGCAACAATGGTTGTAACTTTTGTAGTTATAATTATTATTTATAAAAATAATACAACTTTTTGTTAGTTCTATTTTCCTTAACAATAATACTAATTTAAGTGTTACTGCAAAGTTTTACTGTTTAATTATTTATCATCTTATTGGATTGAATTTGTATTATTTAAATCGTTTATTGTGGAGTCTTTTGCTTTAAATTCTCTTATTATAGAACATTGCATTTTTTATTGCTTTAAATCGTCTTATTGTAGAGTCTATTGTGTTGAGTGCCATGTTCGATTGGTTGATCCGTCTGAACCATGTAAAGTTAAGGAGTGCTCTCCTTGGTTTTGCTATCTATGTCGCTCTCAGGCTCCTCCCACTTCTGCCAATCAATCTTTGACTCCGCCCATGAGTAGAGAATCGAATGTTTGCAGTATAAAGGGGCGGAGTGATTGGATTGATAGGCTGGGACGTATCGGTCAATCAAGGCCTTATCTAGGGGTGGGTGTGGCTTAGTTTTTTAGATTGTAATAATTTAGTTTTTGTTATTTATTATTATTATTACATTTAGTATTAAAAATATATATTATTATAGTAATTTCTATTTGAAAAGTTCTATTTTGAAAAGAATTTTGTAAAATCTTTGAAAATTAGAACTGACAAGTCCCAGGTTTAAATCCTTATGTAAATTGAACAAGTTATCACTTGTTGCACCCTTAAGCAAGACACTATCAGGTTGTTATAACAAGTCTTGTTCTCTGTTCTGACTTCTTGATGTACCCTTCTCCCATGCCTGTAATTAATTCAATTTGTTCCACAATCGCGATACAAAAACTCTCAGGTGATTCCGGTTTCAATCTCTGAAAAAAGGGGCATCAGAGTCTTATCTCTGTTTGATGGAATTTGTTCAGGTTGTCTTTCAATTTTAATTTTTAATTTTTTCATTAGTTTTAATGTAATCTTATATTACTGTTTGTGTTAGGGGGGTAGACTTTTAATTTTGTAGACAATCTTTTGTGCTTTGGATTTAGCTTGCATTAGGATCATTTGCTAAATCTCACTAGACGAGTGGTCAGTGAATAGGACACAGATGCAACAGGTCCAGGTTTGATTCCCGTGTATGTTCTTGACATCGCCAACTTGCTGCACCGTCTAGTAAGACGCTTAAACTGGCCGCTACATCTGAGACATCGTTCATTTAATACTGCAATCCTGATGTTGAACTTAAACTTCTTCATAAATTGTAATTTCTGATTTTACTGTCTATTGCTTATTTAATATATTATTTTGTGTGTCGTGTTATTTGTTGACTATTCGAGCTGTTTATATTCATATTGGTTTACGCAGTATTGTATCTTTTATATAAAAACTTTGTTTAAAACCTTTGAAATTTTTGTACTTTTTAAATTTCTGATTTTTAAAATATGCGACTCAGTTGATATACGTCTTATTTTCTTTTGTTTTGATATTTATACTGTATAAAATATACACTGATTAGGTTTGAGTTAACGCCAAAACCCATTGGCACGATATTTTGGCATATACCAAAATATCGCGCGATACAAAAAAAGCACGATATTTCAAAACAAACCGGTGCGATGAAATGTTGCTATGTCACTCATATACGAGATAGTAACAGGCTATCATCAGCCAAGTGACCGCTAGATGATATATCATTGGTTAGAGCCTCGCGATATTTTGGACATCAACCAAAAAATCGCTTTCGTTTCG
>JAQIXG010005929.1:0-10890 GCA_034700105.1 Oconnorella tubifera
GCTGTTTAGTTATGCTTGACATTTAAAATCTAAATTTGAGTAGGCTACAAGTAAAAATTGCTACATGCGTAATTTAAAAAGTATTTAGATATATGCAATAACTTAAGAATAGAAAATATTAATATTGCTTTTGGCTTCATATACGGTGAATTATAATAAATTAAAATGTTTCTTTTCAAATATTTTACTATACCGGCCCGCGGGCCAAAAATGGCCCACGGGCCGGTGCTTTGGCACCCCTGCCTGAGTCTAAAGCATGTACTATATTTGCACATTGCTTTCATTTGTGAAACCTTATGGAGGTCTGCACTCTGCAGCAAGCGCAAAGACATTTTTGTTTAGATTATCGGCGTCATCGCAGAGCGACATTGCGAAACTTCATTTTTCTGTGTAGACGACTCTTCTGTTCAGTATACTAATCAGTTGCAACTACATTCCACGATGCCTCTTCAGGTGCGGCCGTTCCGAAAAACTTCTCTAAAATACCGCGATTTGCAATACTATTGAGTTTTATCTATCACAGCATATATAGAGTGTAAGTGTAAGATAAAAAAAATACAGAAATGGACAACAAATTTCGACTCTTTTATTAATACACCGAAACGATAAATATTGAGAATGAACAGTTTAGAAACACTTTCTGTGAACAGATTTGAATTCAACAGTCACAATTTAGTTCAACAAATTTAGCCTTGCAATTTGCAATCTCAACATTAATTACGAACGTTAATTCAATTTAAATCTAGTTTAGGGCACTTTCAAATTGGCATCCAGGTCTGTAGAATAAGTTGCAGTATAATTATAATGATTAACGTCAAAGCGAAGGCCTCAAATTCGAGCACTATAGTGTCAACTGAAGTAAGCTTATAACAGTATTTAACATTGTTGCTAAAAATGTAAAAAATCATGCGGTTAAATATCAATGCTTATTGAAATCATTGACTTCTATTATAATAGGAGACATTGTTAACACAAACTTATATAAAGGATCAAGCTTGACGTATTTCATTAATATGAGTAGGCCGCGTATTGTATACTTACCAAACATTCGCTGAAATGAATATCACAGAGCACAATCAATTGGCCAAATCTTTTAATTAAAATCACAATAATTATACTTTCATATAGTATTTTCTAGTTATTTGGCAGTGTATTGTATTTAATTAAATCTCAATAATTATTTTTGATCTGCACACTTTGGTCGATAATTTGATATTTCAGTAGCGACAAAAATTCAATTGAACCCTTTACTTCTGCATAGTTATTATAACAGAAGTAAAGTTCATATGTAAAACTATAGACAACAACGAGTAAAACATAGTGAATATCTGACAAAGCACAGTGAACAAAATAATGATGTTAATTAAATATGGGTTTAATGATAGCATGCGAGGGAAGAAAGAATTACTTCCCGCCTTAGTGCGGGAGAATGGTATGGTACGATCATGAGGTCTAGTGCGAAGGTTATGTGTGTGTTTTTTGATTGGAGGGAGGAGGTGATGAAGGGGATGATTAGTGCTAGAGATGATGTGCTTAAAAAAATCAAGTCGGCGGAGGACAATACCAAACGTATATCGCGCTTAGTGGAGACTTATCGCTACATGTGACCTATATTTACAACATATTAGAGGAAAGATCAGTCAGCCTCACTAAGGTAACCAGACCACTCTGGTGAAGCATAAATTAGCTTGGTCGCAGTAAAAGCATTAAATAGCTGATCCATGCGAGGAACATCAAGACCATGGCACTTTAAAACACTCAGGGCATAAAATCGACTCTTACAATCTGTAATTGTCTGTTGAATATGAGAAATTACTGACAATGTATCTGTGAGAGTAATCCTTAAAATTTTAATCTGCAATACTCTATATGGATACGTTGTCCATGAACGGTTATATCATTTGGAGAGAGATTATATCTAGGCCTATGAAATATAATCTCTTGGTATTAATTGTCTTGGTGTTGCGATTATATTTTCGGCCCAATCGCAGATAGACATGAATTCTGTATCAATTGTATTCTCATTATCAGAGGGAACTAGCAGGTATGCATCATCAGCATATATGCCGGCATGTAGTTCAGAGCAAGGACTGGATGAAAATTAAATTCGTTACGAGTAAATACGGCAAGGCCTAAAGCGGAACCTTGGACTACACTAGCTGTTATCGGGAGAGAAGATGAAGTTATTGTATCCAAATAAGTGCTGTGTGATCTGTCAATGAAAAAGGACTGTAGCCAATTATAAATATTTAGATGCAGATCGGAACTGGCTAATTTACTAAAAAGACATTGATGAGATACACTGTCAAATGTTTTCGAGATGTCAAGAGCAGAACAGCGTACAATTGGTACTCGCACGCACAAATTGCATTCTCATTAACAAAATAATAGTTTATACTTTGTAATATAACTTCTCGACACTCAGTCTAATCTGGATCTAGTGGCGTACATTACGCCTTATTGACGAATCGATGCAAAACAGCTCTAGTCCAAACTCAAATAAGTCATAATCTTTCTCCTGAAACAATTTTTGCGTGATTTTTGTTTTAAATTTCAAAAATTCCTCCCCTTCATAAGTATTTCCCAGAGCGACTTTGCCTCTCTCGCTACGACAATGTCCCCATATATTGAAATCATGACGACGCATATTGGTATTTAATTTATGCAATTTTGCACACTGAAAAAGTGCAATGAATCTTTAAATAACATAATATGTAGTTTTATTTTACCGCATCCCCTTTAATTTGCTTTCAGTTAAACGCTCGACAATAAGATTATATTATCAAAACTCGACAATAAGACTATCATCAAAACAAGGGCGCTCACAATACGATGATCATTAAGGGAGAAACTAATTAGGGCAACCGATCAATAATGAAAAATTATGTTTAATAGAAAAGTCATTTTAATTACTCAATATTATGCAGACAAATAAAGTTCAATGATGTTTAGCAACCTATATACACAATTTGATGATATTCAATAAAGAAATTAAAAGTTCAAAGTTCAACAGAATTTGTTCAGATCTGCAGTGTTATATTAGATAACATATGTATAATTATTCTTATCTAATTACTATCAGTGGATGTTGCGAATATTTTTAATGGTCACACGCGCGGTGTTAATGTGACTTTTATGGTCGTTTATGTGAGCGATATTTGATGGTCGCACTTTTGTGAGAGGTATGCAATTGATGGACATCGTATAGTTCTGCATATATATAATTCATCTGCATTTTTTCCTTATGAAATGAAGTGACGTGGTGACCATTTTAGTATTTTACTATTCAAGTATATTTCATAAATATATAATTAAATTTAATGTAAAAAGTACGAATTTTGTAGTTAAAACATTAGTCTGAAATTTATTAATAAGTAAGTTTGTATACACTAGAAGAATTTCATTTTATATCACGAATTTTACTTAATTTGTTCTTTTATTAAAGAAATGTAATAATATATTTTTACAGCCATGCAAAATGATCTTAAACTATTATATAAACTTATGCCAAAAGAAAGCGGTTATGTTTGGCAACGTAGTCGTCAAGGAATGGAAGCACGTCGAGTGAACAAAGCGAGGTTACAAAACGCCCCGAGTGAACTGTAGTTGACTTATTAATACGTCACGGTTAGCTGACTGATTAATAAGAGTGGGTCGATTGTTTATTTATAGTAAAACCGGTTATGAATATTTTGATTGATCTTCTGCTAACTTATTCGCAATAGCGTATTCTAGTTTCAGGATTTAATCTTACAAGAAAAACTGAATCAATGATATCACACTGAATTATAATTATTAATCTTGCATATTGAACATATCTGTGAATAGGTCATCCTTAACCTAATTAATGATTACGTTTGGTTTTTCGTGTTGGATAAAATATATTTTTAATGACACAAAATATTATTGCAACTCAGGCAGATACCTATATTATTTTGTTAATGTACAGTTATAAGTGTATATTTTACGTGTTATACATGTATACTGCTGTAGTAGTTTGACTGAAATGCTGACCACACAACTACATCATTTTTTGATTATATAAAAAATCTAACTTAATAATAAATTTATTGATTTTTTTTCTCTCTCTCTCTCTCTCTCACTCTCTCTCTCTCTCTTTCTCTCTCTCTCTTCTTTATTTATAATTTGTTCACCTACAAACTGACTAAAATTGAGTAAAAATACAGATTTTTACAAAACTTAATGTAACAAAAAAGTGAAGAAATTAAAACGTTCATTTAACATTTAAAAATCAATATTCTAGTGGTTTCATACAAAGTGCAGCAAATAAAATGTAAAAACATTGTAATATATACGCTATTATACATTTTTGCAACTTTACAACACTAATTTTTAAATATAAAAATATTATTTTCGCGAAACTATTTTTGGCTAAGTTGACGACATTTTTATTACTAGAAGATTAGTTCTGTTTCGCTCTCTATGCGCACAAGCGGTATATGATCCAAATGATAAAAGGTAAAGAAATCAATACATAACACGCTATAGTCTTCATTTTCTATTGCAAAATAATTTGTTGCCCTTTCTGCCAAATCTAAAAGATTTGAAAATTAGTAAAGATTCTGAAATCTTTAGAGGTTTTTAGGCTACAATAAAAATCGTCTGAAAATCGTCAGCGCGATTTAACATTTACAATCATATAAATACTCGATGTATGCTAAAGGCAATGAATAAGTAGGAAGTTTGGAGGCTCTCTAAATCCGGTTCAAGATTAAAATTAACTCGCGCTGTAGGAATAATTTCAATTTAAATTTAGTGATGGGGAGGTGTTTAAAATGCTTAAATCGAGATTTTATTTCGAAAACAAAATCAAATATTTTTCTACGACAATGTTAAATTTTGAAACTTTAAAACTTTTAATTCACATATAATAATTTATTTAGTAAAGTAAATTAATGTTGTAAAACAATTTTTTATAGTCTCTAATAGTTTCTAAAAGTAATTATAATAATTATAACAATATTGATTCCTTATAAATTTTCGTTGTCGAATCTGGTTTATGGTGATATTTATTTTACGCAACGTATGACTTCTCTTAAAAATTATTCAGTTTGATTCTGTAACTTTCCAAATGTCCAAATTGACTTTTCTCCCAAACATTAAACGACAAATAGATTAATCAGTTTTGAAGCACACTATGTAGACTTTGGTATAAACATAATTATGTTTTTGTTGTCAGTTTTTGGGCACATAGTTGAGAATGCTAAAAAAATTATACTATAATTTTTCCCATGCATCGCGTACGTTGTAGTAAGCAACGACACACAAGCTCTGAGAACTGATTTGTATTCTATTCGATTTCTCATTCATTATGATTTACTCTCATATTGAGCGAATATTGTTGTTCCTTTTTATAAATAACAGAGTTCTGCCATAAATTGTGTCACTTGTTTGTATAAAGTGGCATGTATACCTGCATGATTTATTCATGACAACGCTATGCTAATCATATTCTTATATTATATTGCTAATTATATTACTTATTGTGATATAATTGTATTGTGAGCCTTTGCTGGAACAGTAATTATTGAATAGTTATCTTGTTAGGTGCCTTTATCAGCAAGTTTTTCAATATAACTCATAAATAACATGATAATACTAGTAACTATGCAAAACGTCAGCTTACTTTCAAATGTTAAATAAAATGTGACGTGAAAAATTATGAATATGCTTTTTACAGAAAAAAATCATTATAAGATAACACTAATTATTATTATTTTTGTTGCTTCTTAATTTTACAATTAAACTAATATTGGGGAGATTAGTTAAATTGCTGTCATGAACGTTAAATACGTTTGTTAAGATAATATAGGATTGCAACTTGGTAAATTAATAACCGACACAAATTTTAAATTTCAAACTGTTACTGACAACCATATTTTTTACGGACACATTGTCTACAATATCAGTTATTCAAACAAAAAAAGAAAATTTAAAATTGTCATATGCCTAAACGAATATTTGAATCCCATGACCCAAATTAAGGGCGTCATTGATTATAAAACTACATTTCCATCAGTGTTTTAATGTTGATCATAGGCTACATAGAAAATTTTATCGCTCATTTCAGATGTCATTTGACTTTGTCCATTCTAACGACTAGTAAACTTTTCGACACTTTATCATTTTTTTGTTAAATTATTACTGGTCTTCAACGAACTAACAGCTCAAAACGCGTGTAATATGAGATTAATTCGCAAAGTAGCAGAAAAGTGTCAAACAAAAAATAAAGTAAATACATATCTAAATAACATATGCCAACAGTGATTAAAGTCATTCAAATGTTCATCACAGTTGTATATTGAGTTAAGATTGACAATCAGAAAAGAAAAAGAAAAGTACAAAAACACACATACGTATGTACACATGTACATAAGTATATACCAACATTTAAGCAAAAAAACTGTTGCTACATGATTAAGCCATTATATAATAGAACTAACACTATATTTAAATGATTGATAAATATTAGCTGTGCATCTCGAAGTCGACCAAGATGGGAAACAATTAAATTTTACAAATACGCTTCTAAATTCACCACATTTAGAATAAACGTTACAGAGTGACATGACTGTCTCATTATAAACGCAATTATCAGACATTCGCTTAACAAAAGAAATGCGTCTTTGATTAACGATATGATATATATCAAGACGACCACATTAAGATATATATGAACTTTTATTCACTGGAAAACAGCAGTAATACAAAATAGATATAACAAACACAGAAAAAATAAATAAAAAATAGAACTCACAAAACTCAGTGAGCAAATATCAAAAATATAGCAAAAAATATATATAAACACAAAATCAAGATTCGCTGAACAGAATATTACAACATTAAACAGTGAATATGACGAAATTACATTTAAATTACTAAACGTTTTTTTTAAATGTTAAATATTCTGTAAGTTTATTAAGTCCATGTATTATAAAGTTAAGCTTATGGCAAAAAAATTCCAAAATTTTTGCTTCACTATATTATATGTATCATGATTTAAAATACCATATTCAATTGTAATTTTTCAAAGTCTTTATAATCAACTTGATTAATTTTCAATTGTTTACATAATATTTTTTTTAAAAATTAAAGAATATAAAAAGTTATATCTACGTAAGTCATAATGCAATTCAAAATTAAAATGACCACTATAATATTGACAATATCTTATAACTTTAGTATCTTTCGTTTTGAAAACTTTAGCAAACACATTATCATAAGCATAACTCATGTTATTCAACTCAGAGATTGACAGAGACGTGGCGTCTGTGCCGCACAAAAGAGATTGTAAACCTTGTGAATCAGTCAAAGTTAAAATTACATTTTCAGTTTTCAGAAGAATTTCCAATTCGAGCAAAAATGGTATATACATTAGAGAAAAAATTCTTTTTATGATCTTTCCAACAGCAACTGAAACTTTTTCCGCTACATATGGTTACACCAAGAAATTTAGTCGATATTATCCATTCTAAACAAGAGTTATTCAGAATTAAAGGCTCACAAATATTCTTATGTCTGGTGCCAACTCTTATGCAATGACTTTTATTCACATTAACAAGCAAATCTAAATCATTGACAACATTAGAACATAAATTAAGCATTAACTGTAAATCAGTAAAAGAAATAGAAGTAAAATTATATCATTCGCATACATAAAGCTATTCAACCATTTAAAATTTGCATAACAACCTAAATTAGATTTTTCGAGTTCTTGAAGCACAACATCTACATAAATTGAAAATGTCAAGGCCCTTTAGAGAAGTGGTTAGAGCGCTGGATTCCAAATCGATAGGTCCATGTTCGAATCCCGGTTAGCTCACCATTTTCTCTAACTTGCTGCACCCTTTAGTAAGGTGCTTAAATTGACAGATACGTCTTCGACATCGTTAATAAGGTAATCCAGACGTTAAACGTAACCTTAACCTTATCTGATATTTATGTCTTATCTTCTTATATAGCTTATCTATTGTTTCATTGCCTATATAAAGCTTTTTTTACTGTGACGTTTCTCTTATCTTCTTTTAAATTCCCGTTTAAAATCACATTTTGTCTTTTCTGTGTCTTATTTTCATACAGTGGCGCCGCTACACTGCGTCAAGGCAGGTCAAATGACCTACCAAAAATCTCAATGACCTGCTTAATGACCTGCCGTACAATCGTACAATAATACAATATATGCAAGATATAATTTCCTCCGCCTTCAAATGTAAAGCAACTTAAATTATTAATTATTAATCAAATATATTGTGTAACGGGCGCTGCCACTGCCAGCTGGCAGCCTACACGCTGCTTAACCGCAACGGTATCAGTTGCAGGACGCTAGCCCGGAATCTGATGTCGCTGTTGCGTGGTAGTGGCACATTGTAAATAATGCGTTTAACACTACTCAAACTGTCTAGACAGTATGATCAGTGCTAAATTTCTGCTGAACAAAACATTAGAGTACAAGGAGATTAGTGTTGGCAACCAAGTTTTGCGAGTACTTGGTACCAAGTTTAAACTTGGTAAATGTATTTTACTTTACCAAGTTTTCTAAAAAAACTTGGTAATTTACTTTACCAAGTTTTATAAAAAATATAGTACTTTTACTCTTACTTACCAAGAAAATAGAGAAATTACCAAGTTTTACTTTTACCAAGAAACTGCAGGAATATCCAAACTGTTATTTATCCAAATTGCAAGATAGCCTTAGCTTAACTATCAAAGAATGCAATGACAATACACCGAAAATAAACTAAGGAAGGTTACACGTAATTAATTACTGTTTCTTTGTGGTATGTTTTAATCGTGGTTGGTATGCTAATATAAAATTTGAGTTTTCAGCAATTTAGCTCAAGTTAATTTCATCTATAGGATTTGGATCTGACCTGCCTTATAAGTTATCCGACCTAGGATGACCTGCTAACATTTATAGTCTGGTGGCGACACTGTTTTCATATCTCTTTAACCGAATAATGAACATCACTTATCTTATATATCTTATTGCATTACTTATCTTATATCTTATATTATTATTCTATCCCCCCCCCCTGCTGCAAACATTTCATTTAAGATAAAATTGAATAGAAATTAACTTGAAATTAATTTAAGTTTATATCAGACTAAATAAAACACTCCTCTTTGTGCCTCTTTACATTTTAAAACATAGGCTATCAGATATCGAATTAGTACGATTATAATTAAAATGTTATTGTAATGAAATAGAAATTAATTGATTTTTTTTAATACGAATATTTAGATGTATTTTTCGTATTTTACAAAAGTCAACTTAAAAAGACCTCCTTCAAAATACTTTCAAACGTTTAGATTTATTTAACGTACGTGAGTTTACAAACTTGAATTTGTACTTAGCACGACTAGTATACAGTTGTGCATCGTGTCGATACGTTTCTGAAACATTGAGCCGGTATAAAACCATCTAATTGCGTAATACTTGAGATAATGATTAAGATAATGAGTAAGTTAATGAATAAGTTAATGATGGAGTTTTTTGTCCAAGGGAAGTAATTAAAATAGCACCTATAATGTGTAAATGTGCATTATAGTGAGAGTCATGCCTCACAGGCGTATACACACTTTTTTTTAAAGTAGTGTATAGAGTATCTTTTCCATCAAAATTGCAAAGTTAAGAAATGTAAAATAAAAAGCGCAAAAAATTGAGTGAATATTGCTTGGAGGCGACTTGGAAATTACATTTCCATCAGGCAGTCATATGTCAAGTTTAGTGCACTTGTATACATTGTGGATCAAAATTGTCAATAGATGTGCTATTTCTATTTTAATATAAAAAGAGGAGGGGCATAAAAGTTAAATGATCACCTCCAGATGGTTCTGCAAGGGTAATATAACATTACATTATTATATAATAACTATGCAGAATATCGAATTATAATCACATTAGCTGCAATTTACTTCAATATCGAACAATGTAGTAAAAAAATAATATTTCTATAAATATTATTCTTTTATTTTCAGTACAGTGCACAAACAGTTAAAAGATAGTTTAAACAATAGTTCAGGCAAGTATTGCAAATAAAAATTCAGTTGACAGAATGTAAATAGATTAAAAAGTGTCTTGGGAAACTGTCCCAAAAGTCTCCAAGCACTGCCTGCAGCATTTTTCAAACAAGGGGTTGCTTCAGGAAAGAGGTGGAGCTTGGATCTCCTGAGACAATAGCGATGAGTATAAGGTTACGTTAAGGTTACGTTTTAAGTCTAGATTATCGTATTAATGATGTCGAAGACGTAGCTGTCAATTTAAGCACCTTACTAAAGGGTGCAGCTCGTTTGAGAAATAGTGAGTTAACCGGGATTCGAACCTGGACCTATGGGTTTCGAATCCAACGCTCTAACCACTTCTCTAACGGGCCTTGACCGTTTGACAGTATGCCCAATTCATTCACAAAACAAGATCAAATGTCCCCCAAGAACCGAGTGTCTCATTGGCCATGGAGACGAACTCGTGAGAGGTAGCAAAGCGGCATTCTTTGACAGCTTTTTCACGCCCGACTCTTCCGATGACCTCTTCACATATGAAGGCTCTGTCGCGTCATCAAAAACAAGGCTCTTCGACGATGGTACTTGCATGGCACCATCTGGCCGCCTAGCGTCTGAAAGCATCACTTGGCTTTCCGCTATGCTATTACATTGGCGCTCTAAAATGCACGCAGTACGACATCGTTGGTCAAATTGTGACGCAGGTGACGACCAGCACTCCGTTTGCAGGTCAAACCATGGTGACCCAACTTGTCAACTGATGCACCACAGCAGCACTTATGATGCAACACCAATGAAGCCACGTGTCGAAGGCCCACCGCAACTCCCAGCGAACTGTCATCCAGATATAGCCAAGTGATCCGGAAGACA
>JAQIXG010005930.1:0-10890 GCA_034700105.1 Oconnorella tubifera
ATATATCGTATATTTATTTGATTGTTCTTTAATTAGTTACTCTATCTTTCAAATTGTTACCTAATTTTTATATATTCCCTGATAATGTCAAAGAAGGCCCCCTCCCATTACCCCATCACAAGTGTCTGCATTGTATCTGATGGTCAGAAGTGTCCGCATAATTACGACCTGGTACGTCGTCAGGAAAATTTCTAAAAGATTCTAATTCCTTAACTTTGCTAAGCTTTCCATATCTTTATATTATAGAAAAATTCTATGAAATTCGATAAATTGTAAGTATTAGATAAATAAAAGTTTAACGTCTGTTTAACCGTCGAGGGACGATGTCGAAGACGTCCCTCAGTATCAGTATATGACTGAGTGGTAGTAGTAGTACTTCTGTCTCTGAGTTGAGAGATCAGGGTTTAATTCTCAGTTTGTGGTTGACTCAGCCTTTCATTTATCCAGAACTGAGTACCAAGTTTTATACGATAGAGTTAACTTTATGTTCAATACCTCTGGTTTAAGTTTAGTTTACAAACAAGACATAAATATTCAATTAAATTATTAAATTAATATTATATAACATGATAAAATTGTAATTCAAATGCATACGGTGTTTGTTGATATACGTAGTTAATGCGATCGTATGATCAGAAGAGTGATTGTGATTTATGGAAGGAGTCAGTGATCAGGCGAACGACGCGTTATCTTTGTTTTACGCGAGATTTTCCTCCAGCCAATGGGGTGAGAGTTGTGTAAATATATGAGTTTGTGTTATATTTACGTGTAAAGTCTGTTATCAATTAAGGTTATCATTATTATTATTAATTATAGAATAATTAAGATTAACTGATGATTGGGTGGATGATGTTGATAACTGGTGAAATTTAAGATGAATTCAATGATTGATTGATTCTTTGTGATTGATTCATGGAGTGATTGATTTCTTACGTGATTCATTGAATGAGTAATTGATTATTGGATGACTGATTGATTCTCTGAATTACTGACTGATTCTTCAATTGAATGATTGATTCTTTGCATGATTGATTGATTCCTTTTATAATTGATTGATTCCTTGCATAATTGATTGGTTCCTTGCATGATCGATTGATTCCTTAAGTAATTGATTCCTTGCATGATTGATTGATACTTGAATGCTTTATAAATCTTCTTTTTACTTTATCTTTTCTATCTTCTTTCAGTTAAACAGTGTACTGACTGGTCTAATAATTCTAAATGAGAAAGAATCTCCCCCCTATGAATTCAGTCTAATAGAACGTACAACCGATACAGGTACTTCTTGTTTTACTTCTTTATTCCCTTCTCTATTATTTCTCTTTGAGAATAAATATTAACTGTTATACTTGGCGCTTGCCCCTCCCCCATCATTCCCAATAAAAATTATTTACTGCGCTGTGTTTAGAGTCAAGCGTTCACTCATCACTTGGTTTATATACACACAGAGTTTGCGTTTACTAATGTGCTGATGTGACGTTAGAGTATAAAATGCTGATGTGACGTTAAGAAAGATGTTTTGTGTTTGTATGTAGGAGAAAAAGCTTGTAGAAAGAAGATGATATTTATAAAAATGTCATCAAGAGAGCATACTAAGGAAGCAATCACAGATATAATATTGTTGACTAAATCTAAAAGAGCACCGGAAGGATATACTTTAGCGGGGCAAGTGTGATTTTAACTCAATCTTTATTTAGTCAAGGCTCGTTAGGGAAGTGGTTAGAGCACAGGATTCGGACGCAATAGGTCCGGGTTCAAATCCCGGAGAGATCAGATTTAGTCTAACAGTCTAACTTCCTGCACCCTTTAGTAAGACGCTTAAATTGATGGATACGTCTGAGAATAATGATTTTAAATGCTTTATGATTAATAAATGATTGAATGATTAGTAAGTGAATTATACATGATTAATAAATAATTTATTTATTATTTATAACGCGTAATTTCTTTCCATCAGAGATGTAAATGGTATCATGGTGTGTTATAAGCTCGGCTCGGTTCCCTTGGAAACCGTACCCTTCACCCATGCCTCTCCACCCAACAACCAATCAAACGCTTTCAATCGGTAAGTCATCAATAAAGCTCTTTTTCTATTGGCTGCTAATTTTAAGCCAGTCAGATATTGGCTGCTGCCCCCAGTGTGTCAATCGGATTTTAATTTGAAATTTTTGCGCTGAAAATGTAGCTAATTTTTGATTATATTTTGTTGAAAAATATTTTTATTACGTTTTAAAATATGCACGGAATTATTTAACGATAATTTTTTTGGTTTAAGCCCGCTCCTCCCCTTCCCTTTTTTGGTTTACATTTGTGATAGAATTAAAGTGACTAGATTGTAGAGATAAAATATAAAATAAAAAAAAATAAAAAAATTGCATCAAAAAAAAGGAAATACAGAAAATGTACATTATAAAAGACAAATGAACATTTTTTAAAGGATTTAGATTTAGAAACGAAATCGCTGTGTTTTGATAGGTCAGGTTTTAGTGTGATTCCTCCCACTAATAACCAATCAGTGAGAAGCGCATCTTCCTCCGTCCAATCAGAATTGAAAGGTTTGACTTTGAAACGAGCTGACAGCATTCTAGCTAGTAATCGTAAGTGTTACGATGCGTTATGATGTGTTATTATGTTCAATAAGCACATTTCAATGTGTTATTATGTTAAATAAACACATTTCAATGTGTTATTATGTTAAATAAACACATTTCAGTGTATTATTATGTTAAATAAACACATTTCAATTTGTTATTATGTTAAATAAACACATTTCAATGTGTTATTATGTTAACTAAGCACGTTTCAATTTGTTATTATGTTAAATAAACACATTTCAATGTGTTATTATGTTAAATAAACACATTTCAATTTGTTATTATGTTAAATAAATACATTTCAATGTGTTATTATGTTAAATAAGCACATTTTAATTTGTTATTATGTTAAATAAGCACATTTCAATGTGTTATTATGTTAAATAAGCACATTTCAGTGTGTTATTATGTTAAAATAAACACATTTCACTGTGTTATTATGTTAAAATAAGCACATTACAGTGTGTCATGATTCTAAATTAGGCTAGTTAAATATATCATAAAGGTTTAAAAATGTAAGTTAATGTGTCATTATATTAAACTAACACTTTTATAATGTGTCGGTACGTTTTTAATCAAATTTAATCCTAATGTTATTATAAGGCAATATGTATTAGTTCTATAATCACAAACGAACATTATTTAATGAGATAAATATTTGAAAACTTTTCAATCATTTTACTCTACAAATATATCCCCAAGCACCTCTACACACCCATCACACACTTCCCACACACTCCCCATACACCCCCTGAATTTATTTTTATTTATTTTCAGCGTTACACGATGTAGCCTTTCAATTGCACGCTAAACATCAAAACCAGAAGAAAAAATTGGAGAAAAATGTTAGTCTAGGAAATATTCAGACAATAAATTCTATACTTTTATTGTTTTATGTTCTTATTTTTAACTTTGGTATGGATTAACTTGATTTGATTGTATTTTTTCTATTCAATTGTACTTTGTTTGCTCATCATTCGTTATATGCACACGCAGTTAAAATTACATGGCAAAATAGAGTTTAGTGCTGATGTGACGTTATGCAGAAAAGTGTTATGTATGTTCAATGGGGTTGTTTTTGTTTTGCAGACACCAGTGCCTCAGATTCTGTATCGATCTCTCAACGATATAAAGAATGAAGTGAGTATCTGTTTATATATCTGTTTATTTATCTGTCTGTCTTTCTGTCTGTCACTTTTTATCTCTTAATTTCTCTTTATATTATATCTCGATTTCTCTTGTCTTCTCTTACTTTCTCTTTCATTGTCTCTCTATTCCTCTCTCTGTCTGTCTCTCTATAAAACTGTCTCTTAAATGTATCCTACATCTATTGTCTGTTTGTTTTTCTAATGTTTTAAAACCACAAGAATAAAATAATTTTATTTTTGAAAACTCAACATTTAATTAAATTAATTTTTGCAATAACTTTTAGTTCAGTTATTCCTTCTCAACCGAACGCAACATCATTGGCTTGCCTCAACCAAGTAAACGTACGCGTTAAGACCGTGAATCCACGTGACATTTATACGCGGCATTCATTTATATCACTTTATTTTATACATTTTTTACTGAAATTAATCTCAATCTTTCTTGTTATCTTATTATTGCAAGCGGATTCAAAATTGCAATCTGAATTAAAGTTAAGTTTATAAATTTAAAACGTAACGTTTTAAAAAGGCGTCAAAATTTATTAAATCTGTATATAAGATTCTAAATTGTGTATATTTCAGAAATTAAGTTAGAATTCTAATTAAGTTAGACATTTTATAGTTAGAAAATGTTTTCATGTTTTTGAATGTAAATTCTTTGCGGTTTAGTGTTGGCCAGATGTTTTATTCATATAGCGTTGCGCTGTGTGTGCAAGAAATCTTGATGCATATAAACATATTGCTCTGTCTATTAATCTGAAATAAATATATTTTTTTACGTTAACATTGATATGTCAGTAATGTAATTTCTTTACAGATAACAGCTTTCTGTAATCGTGTTTAATCGATTCTGTTTTAAACATTTTAATGAAAATATGATTTTTGTTAAAATGTTCAATTGATATATTTGCCTTGTAAATGATTAAGTATATTACTGTGATAGACATTATTTTATGGCTTGTTGTAAATATAGTAAAAAAACCTATATACCGGTAACAATAGACATTAATATATTTATAGATTATGACCCGTTAAAATGACCCCGACAAATCAATCCTGCCTGCTAATTTTTAGGGTTAGGATCCGGGTTATTATTGAATTTATGATTAAGTTTAGAGTTGGTTATGAAATAGGGTTATTAAATGAATTGATGAATTAGGGTCGTTTTGTTGGGTTAATGTATTCGGGGCCGTTTTGTCGGGGTACTTTATATACATAATATTTTTATTGCTTTTTATCACCGCTAAGTGTACATTTAATTGCATATTTTTAATGGTTAAAATTACGGATGAAAAGATGAATAAATGGACGTAAAATTATATACTGCAATTAAGAAAAAATAAACGAAAGTGTTTATACTCGAGAGTTTCTGTGCTGATGTGACTTTTATCACTCTGATCTGATGTTTATTATTATGTAAAACTTTCTATTATTGCTCGCTATTTTATCCCGTTCAACTTTTCTAAGAGTGAAAATTAAGAATTATTCAGAAAAATGAATTGAAAGAATCAAGGTTTATAATCCGATCAATTTCTGAATGATATTATTGACATTACAGTTAGTATATATATTTTATATTTTGTAATTTTATCTCTAATTGATCTTACTATAATAGAGCCGCATTCTAGATTCAAATCTCTTTATTGAAGTTAATTATTTAACTTTATAAAACTATTGTAAATTTTAAAGTTAATAAATTACAGAGTTTTATAAACTTGCATTTATTAATTGATCTGATTTTGATAATATTGTGCAAGATTCTTACTATTAGATTTTCATTTCCGTACTGAGAATATTGAATTATGATTATAATAAATGTTATTGGTCAGTAAAATGAAGTTGCTGAATGGTTTTTTGCAATAAAAATGAGTTAAAGCTGTGTAAGCTCTGTAAACTCAAGCATTCATTCATCATTTCATTTTTGTAAACATATCACTAATTACCATTTATGCATTAATTATAATCAATATTACAGTATGTCTATAATCTGTAATTAGTCTTTTTGTCCTTATGTGACATTAATAACGAATGAAAAATTCTAGCTGGGTGCTATATTCGAGTAACATTTGCTTACTATTTTAATTGCTGTTTTAGACGAAAAGTTACTGATTGCTGTAACTTTAATTAATGACAAGAATCATATTTTGATTGTCAGTTGTTAATCTTTAACAGTAACTTTTTTACATTTTATGATATAGTGTTGACTCTAAGAAGATTTATTTACATAAAGCTTGTGTTATTTCGCTGAAATGATTAAATCTGTTGGTAATAAAAGATTTGCTCAATTGTTTCTTCGTTTGTTTATTAATAACGAGAAAATAACATTATTTACTAGAACGATTAATTTCAGTAAATAACTTTGGCTCATACGGACGATTGCAATGATCGTTGTCAAAACATTTTTGTGGCTATTTGAATTATTTCTGAAGCGCATTCAACCATTGAGGTAATTGAGGTATTGAAAAAAAAATTGTTTTAATGTGACTCCACTCCAGTATTGACACATTTTCTTAATGTGGCATTCATTGGCGTTTCTTATATCTGCAAGATGCGCAAGATAATCCATTTTAAAAACTGAAGCTGAAATCTTCATAATGTTACTATTTCTCATTTCAGTATAATGTGCTCAGAAATTACTAATAAAAAGCCATTTTTTTCTAATTAAAATGTCAATTTGAAATGAGCTGCCCGTTCATTCTATAATTCGCTTACATAATTTAAATGCGAAATTAGCTTTATTTGAATTATTATACAGATATTAAAATTTAATTTTAGCATTTTGAATTGAATCCGTGCTTAGAAAAAAACGAACAGAAATATAATGTCAAGAAATAAAATATTCTTCAGTAGACTTCTTTCATTATCGTTCGACGATGAAAATTAGTGAATTTGATTCATTTTACTACATATTACAATTAAACCTAATTAATTACGATTATAATTAAGCCTAATTAATTATAATTGTATAACTCTATCCTAACATATTTTTTATGATAGAAATTGTCATTAATAATAATAGTTATTACTCTTTTATTAATATTTTTTTTAGTTTCTATTTGATTAATAGCATTTTATGTTGTACCAATTCTGTATTGCATGTGTCTATTTAATTAACATACTTAGAATGTAAATAGTTTAGTTTCAGTTTATTTATATTGCTTGCAATATATATTTGTATATTCAATAATATATATTTTTTTTTCAGAACACAATCTCAAGACCAGAAATGAATAAAATCGGACCATTTCAGTTTGAAAAGTTCTCAGTTTGTAAAGGCACTGGTAAAACTTCTCCAAATGAATTTTCCAAATGTTGTGTTTCATTCAAGATAGACTCACACAATTTCCCAGATGATTTCAATGCATTAACTTTTAATAGGGAAATAGAGATAACATTAGGACATGCGTTAACTTATATTTCATGTACATTGGATCTTTGCCTACAGACGATGACAACTGGGGAAGTGTCACGATTTAAGATAACAAAACATTCTGATGCAAAATCCAGCAATACTGCTTGCAATGATTCAACAGAACATCAAGACAAGCATGAAATGCATGGTGATGAAAATGTTTCCGATAATGTAGAACATTTGACTAATAAAGTAAATCTTTTAGTAGACATTTCAAATGAACAGAAAGAGAGTAAAGAGTTTATAGAAAATCTAACGGAAGCTAAATTACCCACTGTAGAAAATGTTAATATTTCAGTCGCTGAGAGAAAATTAGATTCTTCTGTATCCAGTATTTTAAATGAATGTATTACTGAACAATCTGATGCTAATACAACTGGATTAGGTACTAGTAATCCACTAGCATCAGATCATACTTCTATCTGTGATAAGACTGAAAATATAAAATTCCCTTTCGATAAAAATACTGATAATAATGATATCATTATTGAGATATCACTTATCTCATTTACACCATCCCCAAGCATCCATAATCTTTCTCCGAATGAAATTCTTGAGCGAGTGTCCATTTTAAAAGACATCGGTGTTGAATGCTTCCGAAATTCCCAAATTTCAGTCGCGTTTTACAAATTTGGTCGCTCTCTAAAGTACCTCTCTTGCATGAGTGAAATCGCTGAAAATCGCGAGTCAGTCGATCGACTCGCTTCCTTGTGTTACTCCAACTTAGCCGCTTGCCAACTTCGGACGAATAATTACATCGGGGCGTATGAGAATGCGTCCCGATGTTTATTCATTGATTCCGATAACGTTAAGGCATTGTTCAGACGTAGTCAGGCAAGCGCTAAGTTGAGAGATTATGAAAACGCGATAGATGATTTACGGAAAGCTTCGAGAATTGAGCCGGAGAATAAATGGCTGGTTAGGAATCTAGCAGATGTTATGGCTAGGAATAAAGCATGTAAAGAGAAAGTTCGATTAACTATGAGCAAAATGTTTGAGTAAATTATATACCGAATTGTAGTAATTGACTCTTATTATCTTGTGATGTTTGTATTTATAACTATTATATATTTTGAATTTTTTGATACAATATCAGTAAATTTAATGGATTTGAAGTGTTTTTTTTCATACCCCTCCAATTCCAGTGGCCCCCGTACATCGAGTATAAAACTGGATGCCAGATAGTATTTTTTGTTGTGGTTGAAACTTTAATAAAGAAGCATAATAGGTGATCAACACAAAAAATAATCATTTTTTTAATTTAAAACATAAATTCACAGAGTCAAGTCAACTCTGACTCAACTCTGACTGATTATTAAATTTATTAAATTTTTTTATATATAATAATGCTAATTAAATCTATAATAACTATCATGGATAAATATGGTAGTTTTATATTGTACTTTAATTTATAGTAGTAACCTAATTGTGATTTTAGTTCAAAAATACAAATATTATTACTCTAAATGTAAATTTATTTGTCGTTTATATATTATAATAATGTCCCAACAAAATGCGTTAAATAGATTTATGAAACAAATGACCAAAAATATATTGTTGATAAACATGTTTTATCAACAAATCCATCCAGTCAGTTTAATATCCTTTCAGTAGATTGAACTGTGCAAGTCAGACATACAGAAGAATGAGAAGAAGATAGAGAGAGTGATGATCAGATAGGCTGGATGGATGGATGAAGCGGACAACCATGATTTGACAATGTCTTCAAATGTTGGGGGACCAGTTTCTAAGTTTAGACAAAAAGTAGATGTAGAATTTTAGATTTAATAAAAGTTTAAATATCTCTTATATGAAAGGCAATAAGGATATACTATATCGGAGGGGGGGGGGGGTGCAATTCCCATCTCCTCACCCCCTCCAAAAAGACTTATCTATCATTAAGCCTATTAGCTAACTTATATCACTAGTTTTAAATTCATTGATAAAATTATTACAAGAGTTATTAAGGCGTGTTCAAAAGAAAACGTGTCTTCAACATCTCGCTGAATTTAAAAAAAATTCACGCAAATTCTTTAGATCTACAGTAACTGTGCATATAATATACAGTATATAGAAATATCAAAGAGATAAGCCTAAATAATTTGCACACCGACCGTTTATAGGTTTTCCGTCTCCATGCCTCGTAGGCATACTAGGCATCTTGCCTCCACTCAAAGTCTTTTGTGCCTTGGACATTTGAGTCTGAGCGGTACTAGCGAAATCCTTTGTCAATTCTGCTTCATCGACTGAATCATCGAGGGCGTCCAGTAATCTGTTCTTCCTAGTGTCCATCTCGGCAAATGTGATATTGCTATCTTTATACGCGAGATCAGCTACGTTTCTTTTCTCTGTCGCTGTTTTCTGAGCGTCTTTCTTAGCTTCCGGATCCTGCAATGTTGCAACGTAAGCTTCCGCTACTTGAGCGGCTTTCTCTTTGTTTGCTGCATCATCAATGGCTGCAGATGCCTGATCTGCAGCTTCGAAAAAGGCAAAAGTTGCGTTTTTCGCTAATTCGACTTTTTTGCTTGTAAGTGTTGCTCGATTCAATACAGATTTGACGGTTTTCAGAATTTCGACCGTTGTATCAAGCCAGAGTTTTTGAATGGCTGCATCTTTAGTTGCTGTCTCTTTCGCGGCTGCACCTTGGGCTTGCCTGGCCAGTTCGGCTGTATTATTGGCTACTGCCTCAATTGCATCTGCTGCTTTTACAGCGTTATCTCTGGCTGTTAAAGCATTTGTAAGTGTAACAGCGGAGGCTTTGTCATTACCGCTTAAAGCCATATTGGCTTTATCTTTGGCGATGCCAGATTCTTTGACAAGTTGTTTTATTTTAGATTCTGCATCAGTTCCTATCGCTGTCAATTGAATAGCTTCATCTTTGGCTTTTATTTCATTATATAATGCAGATACAGCGGATTTGACTATGTCGCGTGTTTTTTTGAGTACGATTACTGCAGTGGTGCTCGATCTCATAGTGCTTAGAATGTTGCTTGCTGTTGCCAAGCTTATAAAGCCTATCTCCATAATGCTTGGGATATTTTTATGCGTGTTTGGAACTCTGATGGACTGAATGGTGTTGCTTTCAGTTTCAGTATCCTCTTCGGGTTTTACTGGAGCTTCCATTGTGGTAGTTTCATTATCGTCTTTAGATTCATGTTTTTCGTTGTCATTTGGCTGCTTTTCAATGAGACTTTCAGAATCTGTTACTGGACTTGTTGCTGCGTCGTCTAGTTGGCTCTCACCTTCACTGAGACTCTCTTGTTGTACCGCTTCTTGCCTGATGACCTCTTGCGTCTTGACTATGGAAGGCTGAGGGTCCGCTGATGCAAGTTGTAAGTTTGCATCGTCGTTATTTTGATTGCCTAGTTCAGCATTGCCATGAGCACCATTAAGCATCAGTATAATGATGATCAGTGAACAGATAATCACGAATTTCTTCAACATTCTGTCGACCGATTTTCCCATCAATTTAGTTAAGATACTGTCAGTCTATTAAAGTCCTCTTTATATTATCCATAAATAACTATACGTTTCTAAAAAAAAGGGAAAAATTAGATTAAGACTTTGGCAAGTAGGTGTAAGTTTTGAGACCTGACGAAAGTGTCAAAACTTAGGATGTGGGGGGTTGCAAGCCTCAAGATTGGCATATATTTCATTATATTTTAATAGATTTTAGTCCTGCAACAAAAGTTTAGATATTTCCTATCGGGGGGGGGGGGGGGGGGGGAACCAAATA